>VDFB02294852.1:0-77184 GCA_007258455.2 Sequoia sempervirens
AGGATACAAGTACAACAATACTTAACACAAAGGTTACAATTCTTTCTTCTAGATAACAATGATTATGAACACCATCTGTACACCACACAATAACTGACTGACTATTGACATAGGGAGAGTGTCATACATAAATTTCCATGAGTTACCCTAGCTCAACCTTCTTAGGCTATCGAACCCCCATCAAGGGTTACCCTGGCTTGCCTCTACCGGCTACCGGACCCTCATGCAAAACTATGTGTCTCATCTCATCTCAAGCCTTAACAAATGCAAGCTTCATGAGAGAGGCATTCATTAACTTTATTAGTGTGAAAGTTCCCCAATAATTATTTTAAATTATCACTTGATTAAACCCTAGGTGAGTTACCCTGGCGCCCCTTTGTGTACTAGACCCCCACAAAGAGCCACTCTCCTATCGACAACACACTGTAAAAAAACCACAATCCAACGGGTAAACTAGATAAAATGACCTCTCCAATCCAAGGAATCAACATATAATAAAACCCTCTCCAAACACTTGGAGGAATATGAAGTATAAAGTCCACTCCTTCAAAGGGGGTACAGACCACAAAACCACTCCTAAACTCAAGGAGGGCACAAACAATTCCTATTCGTGAAAACCAGGTACATTAATAGAATACCTCAATACGCACTACCCAAGGAAAAATACAAATAGTTGACATCGTAATATGACAAACCCTATCCTCTAGAAACCTCTAGAAGACTTACATAACAAAAGATTCAACTTCCTGACATCGAGAATGAATGCAAACATCATTTCAAAATCATTTTTGGCAACTTAATAAACAAGTGTTAGGGTTTCCTAAACCCAAGTCAAACAACAACATAGTGCAATAAATTAAGTAAATAATTAACATTATTTGCACAAACTCAATAGTAATTTAAATTGCGTTTACAACTTTAAGGAGTTTACCAATAAATTAATTTTCATTTTCCCAATTACATGTATTAATCGAAAATCAACTTTTAAAAATAAAACCATTTGCTACAAAAATCAATTTTATTTTGATCAAGGTAAGAGATAGTCAACTTAAGATCAAAATATTTAAATATGAATATAAGACAACATACACATATTCATCAAAATATCTAAATATTATCTAATTATTTATTTTGAATAACAATTTTAATTTCCCAACTATTCAAATAATCCTCATCAAATATATAATATATATATTTAAATAATAACAAAATATTATTTAAATTAATATTATATATATATATATAATATTAAATATTATATATATAATATTAAATATTATATATATAATATATATAATATTAAATATTATATATATTATATAAAATATAATATAAATAAAAAGCAAATAAAAAGAAAATAAAATAAAATTTAAATAAAAATTGAAAAAAAAAGCCTTATGGCTTTGGCCGCAACCCCTAAGGGAGAGGGGATGTAGCCATGGGCTGTGCCCAGCGTCCCTATGGAGGCCGGTGCTACCTGTGGCAGCGCCCTCCCCACACAGTGGGGAGTTTTGCCATAGCATCAGCGCACCTCCATGGGTGGTTGTGGCCTCCCCACATGGGGCGGTTGTGGGGCAGGCCCCCCCCCAGCCTCCCATTAATATATATTTTTTTAATTTATAATTTCAAAGGAAAAAAATGCAGTCCCCTATTCTAGTTGTTTTTTCCAGAATGAAAAAAAATTTAACATGGAAAATAAATATATATTTTTTCTTTTAAAAGAACTCAATGGCTTTGTAAGCCCAAAATATATATATTTAAAAACTACAATCCATTTCCTAGCTCAAATTGGGAAAATTATGTTGAAAATGAAAACAGAACAACATTTAATTTCATAAAGAACATAATCAACAATTTTCCAGATTCACAAGACTTTCTAATTTCCTTTTGTTTCTTTCAAATTTCTATTGTTTAAAAATAGAAGATTTCAATTGCAATTTTTTTATTTCTCAACAGCAATCTAGTTTGTTCTTAAGATCTAATCAAGATTCAAACAAAGAATTCGTAAACAAAATTTAAACTAAAAAAATAAATTTGTTACACAAATAAAACAAGAAAACCTGTGATCTGAAGTTTGAATGAAGAGTTTGAGAAGAAGATGAGTTGCAAATTCCAACTCCAAAGCTTGAAGAACTCCAAAATCCAATTGCATCCAAGCTTCTCCAAAATCCCAAAACTTGAGCTCCCCTTCCAAAATCCTCACAGCCAAATTCCAAGAATACCCAAATCCTCAAATTGCAAATTCCAAAATTATATGAAATTCCATTTTGTAAAACAGATTTTTTCCCCAAATTGGTCAAAAACCTAAAATATCCCCACCAACTAAATTTATTGCAAAATTTGGGAAAATTTCCAATTTTTAAATTTAAAACAAATTTTAACTTTCTAATTCAAATCTCATCCATTTTTCAAAATTCATTAAAACAAAAGAATACAAATTTTGCAAAGAATTTACTTTATCAATAATTTTTAAAAGTGAAATAAAAAACACATTTTCATATTTTTATTTTATTATTTTTGTGAGGCCTACCATTTGATACACCATTTGGCCATCTTTTGATTCGATCATGTTGATACTCTATGTGTTTTGGACTATTTTGGATGATCATAGACTCTTGATGTTATGCTTGTTTTATGCTTATGATGCTATGATGATTATATGCACATTATGCTTCCTTTATTGATATGCTCATATGATTTGGTTATCATGATTGAAATGGACAATTGTTTTAAAATGAGATGGAATTGATAGGATGCTAAATTTAATTTAGTGATGATGTGATTTCTTTATTATGTCATGACTATACATGAATTGATAAAATATGTTATTGCTAGAGGAAGAATGATTATAGATATTGAATTCATTGATTTAGAGTTAGATTGTGCTAAATATATGCATATGAATTTATGATTTAATTATTGATTATCATGTATTGGATATTTTGACATGTGCAAATTGAGTGTGCAGGTACATGCCCATGGCCAATGGGATTGGAGGTGACCAAGGGTACCCGATTGTGTCATCCTAGTGAAGCCACTATGGTTGATGAAGAATGGACCATAGACTCTTGTGTTGTATTTTAATTTGTGATTAAAAATATTTAATGTTGAATCTTGAGATTATGTTTTTAAGGTTAATCAAACTTTTGTTGAGGGTTTTGGGGCATGTTGGAATTATTTTATTATGTTAAAATTCCAATTTCTATTTTGAGGGTTTTCAAAGGTTTAATTAGTCCTTAAATCGAGTTAATTGGCCCTCAATTAACCCCTAGGATAGTCACCTATGGGTTAGGGGTCAAATCAAACCCATAACTTGTCAAAATTGCAAGTTGTGACCCTTCTTAATTAGCCATCAAGAAGGGTGACGGATTTTGGGGATGGGATTGGAGTGTTGGCTCCAAAATCTCATTTATGAGATTTGAAAACCTTGTTGAGTGTTGAACACTCTTTGGCCTTTCACTTCCCCAAGATTTCTCACACATGTGTGAGAACTTGTGGGGGTGTGTGTCCATGGGAGTGAATAGGAGGTTGACATGTGTCACACTCTCCTCCAAGGGTTTCTAACCCTTGATTCCTATTTGAATCCTTTGTAAAGGAGAGGAAAGGGTTCTTCTTCTGGGACTTGGTGTTTGGATTGCTTGGAGGAAGGAAAAATTTTGATGTGTCTTGAAGGAGTAGGGATTTGGAGCTCATCTTCAAACTTCTCTCATTGTTGGCTTTGATTTGAGGTAGGTTTTACTCTATCTTTATGTATGTTTTCTTTTCATTTCTTTTACCTCTTTGTATGAAAGTTTGAGAACATGAGTTATATGGGTTGTTGTGATTTTATGTGTCTTTGCATTTCCTTGTGTTGGTTTGGGGTTGTATAGGATAAACTCACCCAATGTGGGAAGAGAATCCTTGTGGGGGATAGGAATGTGTAGGAACCTCTATGGGGAGATTGTTCCTCCTTTGAGAAGGAAGGCACAAAAAGGGTATGAGTACCCAAATTTGTTTCATGATAGTATGGTGTTTTTGGAAGATTGTTGTATGGAGGGTGTATGATATGAAGTATTTTGATGAATGGGTGAAATGGAGAAGAAGAAAATGATGATGTTAGGTTCTTTTTTTTTATTGGTTAGCAACTCTCCCCATATAGAAGTGATGTCCACCTCTATCCCCATCTTTGGATTCATAAAGAATCCCTAAGTAAATATGTGAATCTTGGTTGGGCGTATTTTGTTTTGAGCATTGTGGTTGAAAATGGCATTTTGTTCTATTGTTGTGTGTACCCAGTAGCTTGGTTACCTCCTAGCTTGGGGGGTGGTTGGTTTTCCAACCCAAGGTTGGGAGGTGAGCACACCCGAATGGCCATGAGGAAATTTGTTTTATTTATAACTTGCAGATTTAAAGATCACCCTTGCAGCTGTGAAAAAGGAGTTTCTGAAAAAGAAAAAAATAAAATAAAATAGTCTTCAATGCTAGCCATATTCTATTTTCTGGATTGACATTTTAACATGTAAAGACTATGGAAGCATTGGAAGGAAGAACTGTATTTTGTATGATATTGTCTATGTGAAAAGAATGAGCTATTCCATGCAAACACCCTTTGTACCATTCTACTCTGTAATGTGTATTTAACTGCTATAATAGCTAGTTCAAGAGAGTGCATTATTTTGATTTCCAATGAATGATATAAATATATAATGCTGTCTTTAAGATATGTTTGTTCCTTCCTTATTGTGGTTGCAAGAGAAAAAGTTCTTAAACACCTTTTTTCCAGTTTGCACCGACAAAAGTCTATTTGAAAAATGATAGAATAAATGATTAGTTTTCTTCAGAATGAAGGCACTAGAATAATGATTATTGAAATACTAATGTTAGAGGGAAGGGCAGAAGTTGCTTGATTTTTGAGTTTATTTCTTACTGTTTCAGAAAAAAGAGAAAGCAACGTATTATATGTATATGCTTGTACATCTACCCTTGAAATGATTGAATGTAAACCTTTTGAAATGCTCATTTCATACTTTTCTTTTATTTTTATTTATTTTTTTCTGCAATATATAAATGACTGTAATTTCTCTTGAATGGGTTAAGTAAACTGGGTTGGAATGCTCGTGTATGTCCCTTCCTTCACCTTCGGTAGTCGGGGTGGGAAGAAAAATCATTGACCTATAATATTGTCAGCCTTGAAGCAATAATTTAGTTTCCTGTGGCACACAAACAGGATGCATGTTAGAGTGAAATAAAAATAAAAATGAATATAAAACCCAGAAGGAAAGTAGAAAATCTCCCTAGAGTCATTACACTATGTATTGCAAGAATTCCGTAGTTATTTTAGTGGCACTGCCTATGGTAGATCTCAGGTAGTGATTGTAAATGTTCTTGAAATGTTATTATCGGTTTATTTAGATGGTATACTGCAAAGCAAAACACAACACAAGAAAAGAGAACAACTGTTCTAATAAGATGGGCATCATGCCACTGATTAAATGAATCTGGTGAATTTCTGCAAAAAAAAAGAAAAAGAAAAAGGGGGGGTTAGACCCACTGAAGGTAATCCTCGACTAGGAAGAAAAGAGAAGACAGCTAAACCAATAGGACAGCGAACAACAAATCTGGTAAAATAAATAGAAGGAACCAACACAGTGTAGTTTGAACACAATAACTTAAACTTACCAATTCTTCCCAGCACTGCAATCATTCCTTCAGCATCGCCTTGTCATTTAGCAGCAACCAAAAAAAAAAAAAGTGAAGGAAGTGCTATTCTTCGCGCGAGTGTGAGGGAAGTGAGCACCCGAATCTTGGGGGGGTAATGTGTTTACAGGATGTGGAGTAAGACTTGGAAGTTCCAAGTTGATTTTAGTTGATGCCTCCCTGACCTTTGAATTTAGGGTTCACCGTTTCTGTAATTTAAGGCTCGTAAGTATTAAGTGCCCAAGTAAAAATAAACGGATAAAAATTAGAACAGATGCTTATCAAATTAAAATCTAGCGTATTCGTCATCCAAGTAATTTAGTTATTCACTGTAATCCAGCGTGGAAGTAATGAGGGTGGTTGTAAGAAGTAACTGCCATTAATTCTCTTGTTGGGCAATAGCTGAGTTCGGCCATCTTAGAATTCAAAAATTATATTAAAATATTAGATACCTATTCATCATAGCGCCAGCAAGCTTATACAGCAAAATAGCACTAAGGATATTGGTAGTTTATGTGCAAGCTGGAAAGTTATCCCTATTGTATAGACAATCCAAATAGAGGATATTAATTACCAGTTGCGATAGTTGGCTCAAAAACTTAATGAAGAGTACTGCTCCAAGATTTTGCAAGTATATGGCCTGATACTCTGACCGTTGAATCGATAGCGTATTTAAGGAAGTATGCTAGGAGCTAGACATTAATGTCAGACATGTCACTTCTAACCTTATACCAGTTCTATCAGGATAGTCGTCAATGCCTGAGTAGGTTGCCATTGGTTGTTTCTTTTGCGAATGGTTGGAAACTACGGCTGCGATTAAATTGTCAGGTGCTTTTAGTCTGTGACCTAATTTTTATCAACATCAATATTAATAATGATACATGTTGAAATCATTAGTTGCAGCGTATAAAAGAAGGGGTTTTCCCTATGCGTGGTAAACCGTTAAATTCTGCTTTATCCCTTAGTTCGGTGCCTCGTAAATCCGGCGAGGTAAAATTTGTTAACATGATATATGGTCACCTTTTTGTTTGGGCGCCACCATCCCCTACGACAACTGCTTAATTGTATTATATTTGCATACTACAATGTTACTGTGGTAGATTCTTCCCCACGCCAGGCTTTTAAAATGACCTTTTTATTCATTGAATGGTGTACGTAAATGTGCCCATTATAGCGTCCACTTTGCAGCATTAAATTTTAGAACCTGTGAGTGTAACTGAAGTCTAACCCCATCGATAGTGTTTCTATCACCAAACCGTATCCTGCATGAAGTTGGAAATATGCGCTTAGTTTTATCCTTATAGTCTTTACCCATTTGATAAAGTCATCATTTAAAGGAAGAATCTAATTAAAATAAATGAAACTCCTCTTCATTCACTTTCAGGAAAGCATGATTAGGTTTCTTTTAAAAGTTAATTCTTCATGTAAATTTAGTCAAAGGGAAGAAAATTAAGCAAATCCTAAAGGGAGCTACGTGGCTTAAAGGATTTAAGAAAAAGTTAAAGAATTTGAAAAATTGAATTCAAAAGAATTAAGTGGTTGAAATTAGTTCTTTTATTAGATTTAAGTTAGTGAATTTTTTTTTATGGGAATTTAAGTTAAGAAATTCCCTTTATATAAAGATAAGATCACTATCAAAATTCAAAAAAAAAATAATAGTTTTCTTTTGTTTATTTGTATTTTATTTTATTTTTGTTTCTTTTAGGGTAAAATAATATATAATATATTCATATAATTATATGTAGAAATACATGGAAATTAATAATATATTTAATGGGGTAGGAAAGTCATCATTATTATTATTTAAAAATATTCTTTGAGGTAAATAGAATACATATGCACATAGAGGGTATTTATTCCTCCTTTATACATGGATTAAAAAAAAAAAAAAGGATGATAATGAGATAAATGAAAGTAGACAAGAAAATAAAATAAGTATAATTTATAACTTTCTTAGATCAAGGGGAAACGTTAGTATCATGACATGGGTGTTAATCAATGAGCCTAGCAAACCTTATGTTTGAGCCAATCACGTTTGTTATTTTATAAAGTGTGACATTTGACTCCACACTCTCATTTGCGTTACCCCCTTTACCCCGCCCTTGAACGAAATATCGATAGTGATGATTGCTCAAGTAACGCTCCTCGATGCATGGGGTATACCACCATGCATGTGCATGGTTTTTGGTTAGAGTTATTAGCTAGCAATTTGTAACCTTGTTCAAAAAAAAAAATTGATAGTTGTGTTTTGCCCTTCATGCAAATTTTAGGCATGACAATTTTAATTTAACTCTAACTATCCAAACATGATTTCTAATTTTATTTTAATTAAATATTAATATCCAATAATGCCAAAACAACTATTTTAATTAATATATCACCATTAATCTAATTAATCAATAAACTCAATCTAATTTTATTAATTAAATCAAATCAATCAATAAAATAAATAACGTTTCAACATTGCAACTAAATACATTTAAACATCATTTTAACTACACCCGCCATTTAATAACCTTTATAAAATGAAATTAAATAAATACTCAAGGAGGAATGAACCAAATTAAGACAACTAAACCTTACGATAACCCGACGACACACTATGAATAGGGTGACGACTTGGAACGGAAAACCTAACTACTATCTCCCAATCAATTTTCATTGGTCAATGGACACACTTAAACTTGTGAACTAGGTGGAGTCGATGTCATGTACCTATCAACCTACGAACAAAGAGTACATCGACATGTATATATATATAATATGATCAAACACACCGTGAAGAGGAAATCCCAAAATTGTAGAGCACTCGCAAGCGAGTGATACAATCCCGTCCCCTTCACCAATACAATATCACTAACTGATGCATCTAACATCAATGATATGATCAACAACATAAAACATTGTTAAATCAAATATCTTCTAAGTTAATCCAAAACATGCCATTAAGATAACATCAGAATAAAATAACATCACATCAAAATATAACATTCACATCATTTAACAATTGTGATGAAAAGTAACCAAATTCTAAAGTCACATCAAAACAGAAACAACATAACAAGGAAGAACACTGCTGAACAAAAGAGCCAAAATGAAGGGGTGTTACAGGTAGTCTCTACCGATTCCCGACCCCTATGTAGACTAATGTGGATTCACTTCATTTTTCAAGAAGACAAGATGGATGACTAGCCATTCCAGGCCTTCTCAGCCTTTTCTCAATCTAAACAAGCATTAAGAAAGTGAGGAAAACTTTTATCTAAGTTAATGTTTAGATCTACCCAACCCCTAATACATTAGTTAGTTTTTCACTTAATTAACACACCTAGGATAAGTTACCCAGACAATCTCTTAGGATTTCGGCCCCTACCGCAAGCCACTCTTTCTATAACATGACTCAACATAAGAGTCTAGGGGTAGCTATCAAGTGTAAAGTTCAAAACCACAGAGGTTTACATCTTCCACTAGGAACAAACCATAGTCTCTAAAAAGTTTATAAAGACAACAAAAAAATGTGCAAATCTATACCCCAAATTAAATAAACATTGCAATTAGAGTAACATAAACTAAAGTGTATTAAGCTTACAATATGAATCTCACTTCACTAGTTTTGATGAAATAAAAATAAGCGTCTTCAACATTATGTGTATACACACCCAACAATCACATTTGACCAATTTCTATAAATAAAGAAAATTCATAATAAATAAACTATAGATATTATCATATTTCTAGTGACTTCAAAGAAAACACATGTATTAACATTTTAGAATAAGGATAATATAAATATTTGTATTATTTAATTTTTAACTAAAAAGAATCATATAACAATATCACAACCTTAAAATTCTAATTTTTATTTTTTCTAAATCCTAAATCCACATTTATTCAATATATGTGCTTTGAAATTTTTCCAACTGGTAGTTAACTAAATATAATTTTATGATAAAGTAACTGTCAATATTATTTCATACAAGGAGAGTCGCTCTATGGCCAAGTATAATAGTTTCAATTAAATATCATTACAGTAAAAAGCAAAGAAGATACCATGCACCATGTTTTTTTTAATGTTGAGTTATCCATATATATTTTCTAAGAATAACTGGAAGACATCCACTCACTGTGCCATAACTATACTATTCCCACACCAAGTCAAAGATTTTATAACATTTTGTGCCTATAGTCTAACATTCCTTCATTTACATGCAAAATTGAATATACTCATAATAGCATAATATTCTAAATTAGACAATTGGCAAAGAGGAATAGAGATAGCACTGATCTCACAAAACAAATATTTCAAAAGGAAAAGATAACAAAATATCTAAGAAATTTATAGTTCCAATTGGCTTTAGACATTTTCGCCATTAACCTTCAACTGTTCTAGTATAGTACATAAAATAGACTCAGGTTAAAGAGTTTAAATAATGACTTATTAGATGAAGAACAAGAACACATAGGTCGTTATAATACATAATTGTGGACACAACAAAATGGGCGCAGGTGAAGGAATTAAAGGAGTACAACGCCTAAATGGAGTTTCTTCATTCAAAAGATAAAAGACAATGCACTAATTCTAGCAAGAATGATAATGGTAAATAGATACGACTTAAGGAGAAATCAAAATTCTAGAGAACTAACTTTTACCTCTGCCATCAGCACTGATAAAGAGAGAAACGTCATGCAAAGAGGAGATATCTTGCTTGTCATGCCTGAAAACAATATCATCCAGAAAACCTAATTTTTATTTTTTTTATTTTTTTTATTCTTCAATTTTCTTTTACAAGACCATTATGTCATGCCCACAACTTTTCCTAGAAAACCCCACTAATTTTATTTTATTATTATTATTATTTTTAAACAAACATTAATTAAGCTAAACAACTCTCTAAGCATTTGTGACCGTGTAACACTAACATGATATGATTTGTACACCCCATGTAGCCAACTCTTAGCTCAAGTGTGAAAGTTACATTTACATGATTGGTTGTATGGTTTCTACTAGGTCTCACTTGCAACCTCGACATCTCGCCTACTCCTAAATTTGACTGAGTTAACAAAACTGTCAAATTCAATTAGTCTATATTTATTAAAACTAATATCTAGTTGGCATGCCTAGAATTTTACACGCAGAAACCCATCCAATTTTATTTATTTTTTTTACATACGAATAACCTTTCTTATTGAGATTTATGCATGCACATAGTCACTAGGTATGCACATCGAACTAGGGCTGGACAAGCCACATCATAGCCGACTCATCATCCAAAACCAAGGTGAGGGAATAAAATATAATTAGGCATATGTAGCTTCACACGCACACTTCTTCAAAGATCATTAGGTTGGCATGTAACCTAATTGGAGAAGTAACTAGGTTAAAACAAAAGGTTATCATTAAGGCTTATCTATTTTACAAGTAACCATATTATTATTTTTGCATCGATGGAAGGATCGTCAATTTTAATCATGCTCTTCATATTAGACCATTACTAATATTAACTAATATCAACTTAGCTCTAAATTTATTCACTTAACATAATTATCAATAGGTTGATCTATTAATCATATAAATATAATTTTCAATATACTAATGTTAAAATTAATGCCAATGCAAAACATTTCCATTCTCTTGCAAATGATTTCTATTTAATATAGATATAAATAATAGTTACAAGAAAATTATCTATATAATTAATTTAGCCCTAAGAATATAAATTAAATTATACTTATATAAATATAAGTATTTCAAAAAGGAAGAAGTATACGTATTTAGAGTTAAGGGATGAATAAGTTATTTCTAAATCTAAAAAAACAATGTCTATATTATGAATTTTAAATTCAAAGAGAAAAGGCATAACACATGTCACTTAGTAATCTCTCCCATTCTAAACATATACTTTCTAATTAAGAACTTTTCAAATACTCCATCGATTTCCTTTGGACTTTTATTTTAGATGACTGTATTCATTTACTTTTATATATATATATATATATATATTGTATTATCCTTTGGAAGTCAAAATAAATGAAATTATTTAAATGATACGAATTTTTTTTTTTTGAAATATTCTCAACAGAGATCATAAAGTGATAAGCTTGTTCTTTTTTTAAAAAAACTCTAATCATAGCAGTAATGATAATATTCATGCTTTCCATATATTTACTCTTATCACGTTAATTTTTCAGCTGTAAGTTAATATTTCAGTTGTAATTTTTTTTCATTTTGCTGAGATCTTGGCATGATTTTTGGAACAGTCAACATCATTAACTAAAACTTACGTGTATTAATATTTCAGCTGTAAGTTAATATTGATATTTTAACTTCTACACTATTAATTGAGGTAAAAAGCTGGATGACAAAATCGTGTAACCGCGATTAGAATTTGTAGTGCCCTCCATTTGCATTGTCTTTGAAATGCATTTCAACTCGTTGTGAGGTCAGGTATTGTTGGACTTTGAGTGCATTTGATTTATTCTAGTCGATAAATGTTCTTGATCAAATTACGACATTTAAATAGGATTATAAAGTTAAAAGGTATAGTGGTTAATTAAAAGAAAATAAATAATTAAATAAATTAGTTTTATAAAATATTAAGTAAAGAATTATTAATAAATAAATTAATTAATTGTTCTTTTAATTATATTTGATAATAATTAATAATATATTAGTTGATTCAAAGGTAATTATCCCAATGACGTAAAGGGTAAATATTATTGCCAATATATTTTACTAGATTGGCATGATTTGAATTGGTTCAATTTATTCAGTTTGTGTTTTGAGGTATTAAATAAAAGAATAACTAAAAGAAGTATGAGTAATTAAACAATGTGATAAAATAAGATTTTTATTAATTTCTTTGTGAAATAAATAATTAATTAAATGATTAGAGGTTATGAAAGAATAAAATTACATTGTTAATAGAAATAAATAAAAATAGAATATTGCAAGGTAATTATCATTTAATGTTTAAATTCGATTAATAAATTTAAAGTGAGAAAATATTAGAAAGGATTAAATATTAAAATTGTATTTGAGTTTAAGTAAATTAAGGAGAAAATATTTATCTGTAACTAAAAGAAAGATTTAATTATTAAATATTTATTGAATATCTAATAGATGACCTATTTGGTTCATATATTAAAGAGTAAATTATAAAATAATAATTAAGGGTCGTGGCTGTCATTCATTCATAACGATTGGAAGTTGAACGGTTTCTCGTTGGGAGTGGAAAAAGACTCCGTGAAACAAATTATTAAATGAGAATTATTCTAGAGAAAAGGGGATTGGCGGGTTCGAAGGGTTGCTCCTTCTGTCATGGATTGTTCGGCTCAGGGTTTTCATTCTAGACAATATTGATTTACAACGCCAATTGAAATTTCCTGTCAATGCTCTCTGGAAAAGAGTACAATTTTCTTTCCCCTCTCTATATTTTTTGATATGTTGTGTGTGAATTATAAATCATCCTGAAGATTCAAATTTCATGTGGTGCTAGGGTTTTGATTTAAGTTTTTTTTTTGATATGGTTTTCAACTTATAATCATATGCGGTGGTTTAAATCTATATTCACATTTTATGTGAATGATTATAAAGAGTTAGTTACGTATAGCAGTGCGGAAGTTTGCATCTTTTGCATTAGAATTATTTGATAAAATTTTTTGTTATAGTTGTAGATATCCTTCTGTTAGGGCAGCGGCGGTACTTTAGGGTGCTTGAGTCAAATAAACTCCCAAGTTCTTTTAGAATCTCTCTCTGAAATATAGAATGTTGTAGAGGCTTAAATAATACTCTTGGCTGTTATGATTAAGTAAATTTTAAATTTGAACATGTGTTTGTTAAAAAAAAAAGAGAATTTTAAATCTCTGTGTGTGATTGTTGAAAAATAAATTTTAAATCTTTGTGTGCATTGTTAAAGGGGTTTCCATGATTGAAATCTATTTGTATTGTGGGTAAATTTTACATTTCATATTCTTAAGTGATTTAATGAAAATTCATCTATTTTATTATTGATGAACATCTGGTTCTTTATAGATTTATAGATTTATAGATGTGAGATTAGAATTAAAGATCCATTAAAATATTTATTTAAATTATAATATTTTAAATCTATTGCGATTGTTTATATATATATTTATATATACATATTATATTCTGTTTGTAAAAAAAAAAAACTGTTTCCTGTGACTCTATTCAAACAGTCTAGTTGTGTCATCCATAACATTTTTTTTACAAACTAGTTTGCTGGTAAATTTAAAGGGTTTCTCCAAATTCCAGTTTTCTATTTGCTGTCCAAAAATCTCAAATACCCAGATTATAGTTTTGGTGTTATGCTTAAAATACAAGGCTGCTGTCAAGCTGCTCCCTTATGGTTGTGTTTTGCTGATAATAAATATAATTTATAAAGAGTTAAATTAAATTTTGGTCTACTAGTATGATAGGTTTTGAGATAAATAGAGAAATAATAAAGATGTTAAGGGTTTATTATAATAATAAGCTGCATTTTGTTAGTTATTAAACTTAGTGGTTAAAATAAATTAATTATTAGGGAAGTAATACTTGGAGGGAAATGATTTATTTATATTAAAAGAATTGAATAAATAAAATATAAAATCAATCATAAGTAAAATATTAATTTTATTTAGGTTAAGGTTGTGCTGTGAAGGATTAGATTTTTATCCCAGCTAGATAAATGATCTCTTATTTTTAATTAGAAAGTGAAGATTATATATATATATTTTTTTATAATAATTAGGTTGGATATTGGTTGAGGTGAGATATAATTAGAGGATCTTGTTCTGAATAAATAAAGTTATTAATTGTTGGCATGAAATCTTGCCAGGTAGTTAGTCATTAGGTGTTAAGGATGGTGCAGTTAGAATTCTCACATTTGTTACCTTAGGAAGAAACATATGTCCTTTTGAATATTATTAATCATTGTATCTAAATTAGGATGGAAAAATAGGTTAAAAATTTTTAACGTAAGATTTAAATTAAGGAAAATTATAATATTAAGTATATCTTGAATTTTCTTACATGTTCTCTTAATTGGTAATTTAATTTTATAGTATTAATTTCATGATATCTTTTAATTGTTTTATATTTCTTTTAGAATGAAATAAATGTTATCTTAATATCTAAACTCCTCGCATGCTTTTAGGATTGGCTAATGGATACTCTTGGCAAATAGGTAGTTGGTTACTTAGAATAAAATATTGCTACAATTACTTGTGAATTATTGTGCCAGGGAATGAATTAGGTAAATAATTAAAGAGAAAATGGTTATTTCGATAGGTGCTTAGTAAAATATTATTTAACAAAAGATTTTAATGGAATAAACATTATTGAATTAGGTATTTAATTTTCTTGTAGATAAATGAACTGTGTATTTAGTTAAAGTAAATCGATTTATATGGTTAATTATGTTTTAGGGTTCACTAAAGGAGATAAGTGATTTTACATTTACATAGTTTCTTTTACTTGAAGGTTAAATGATAAAGTTATTTTTAAGTGAGGATAAATCCCAAGTTCATAGGTTAATTAATTTAAATGATACTGATTAAATGTTAAATGGTTTTAATTACCTTTTTGTTATCTAATGAGTCTGTGAATGATAATTATTTATCAAACTACTATTTGAAATAATCCATTAGTATCATCACCTTAGTATTATAATAAAGTTGTAAATTATAGAATTGTCATCTTAGTATTACATTTTAAAGTTATAATTAGGATTCGTATTAAACAGTTGATGGAGTTGGTTATCTTATAGATGATATAGTTATTTTAAATATAATTATTTGTAGTAAATACTCTCTTAATTAAATTAAGTGGATATGTTAAAATAAGTGGTAAGAACGTTGAAATAATGCTTAAATTAAAGGAAGTTCTTTATGGTTATAATGTGTGAGTAAATGTGTTTTAAACAAAGTGTTTTGATTACTGGTTTAAGTGATATTTAATTTTTTTAAGTTGGGTGTTATTTATGGGATATTTATGGAGATGTCTTGATGGCCTGTTCATTGTAAGTGTTTTAGGATAGTGTTCTTCAAGGTTGATTTGTTTGATGGTTTCCTTGTATGGAATTATGTGTGTAAAATGGGAACCCGTATTATTGTTCATGATGGTTTTAATTTGAGTTTGGAAGAGTATGCTTGAGAATTAGTGTCTTATGGCTTATAACCATCATATTATATCTTCACTTTGCAATATTGTGATATCCTTAAATGATTGGAAATGATTGATCTTTAAAATAATGTTCTTTTTAGATTGTTTCAAGTTACTTCTTATTGAATGAATGGATATATTATTAGAATGTTTGGTTTTATGGATTCTTTCGATGTGACTTTTCGTGAGATGATTTTGAGTTTGGGGATTTTCTCTCAATTAATGTATGTTGCTATTCATTGGGAACCCATATGTTTTCTTTTGGTTCTTTACCCTAAGTGGTAAATCGGTTAATGTTATCTTTGTCGTGATTGATGGTTCTGCTTGAGTTGTTAAGGAGTCAAATTGAGAGTTCTTTGTCAAATTGATAAGTTGTTTGAGTTATGGGTATTCCGAGAGGAGAAAATAGAGGTTTCCCTTGGATTTCTGATTTTGTTCGTATCGAAGTTGTTGATGTTGTTTAATGGAGTTATTGATCTTATTTTGATGTATTCTCTCATTATATTTGAATCGCTTTTGGTTCTTCAAGGTTTTGCTTTTATTGTTGCCATATTTTCATGGGCAAACCCTAGTGTAAACTTTTTGAGAATCTTCCAGAGGCTTGTTTTTATGATTGGTCAATGTTCTCTCTCTATGTGCCTTGATTTTTGGATTTAAAAAGGGTTGTACATGAATCATTGAGATTTTGATTATATGGCAAGATGGGTAATGCCTTGCATGCTTCTCTGTTGTGATCTAATGTACTTGTTATGTTGTACAACCCTTAGAATTGGTTTTTATGTTTTGAGTGTCTAGAGTGAGAGTGGCTCTAAGTGGGTGGTCGGCGCACAAAGGGGCGCCAGGATAGCCCTTGTTAGAGTAAAAATTAAAAAAGTGATAATTTGAATAATTAATCAGGGGGTGGGTAGAATCACATTAAAAAGATAATTGATGCCTCATCTGTCTTTTAGTGCTACCACAGACTAAAGGGGATTGAGAAGGCCATGGTTGGCATGTTCGTTGCCTTTTCTTCGCAAAGGGTAACGGATCCGCATGAGCAACCCTATGGAGCGACACCTTGAGATAGGTAGTCTGGATAACCATAGATGGAGGTGGCTCCTAGCGCTCGGGTTGTCTGGATAATTCGTCAGTAAATGGAGGTGACACCTTGCGATAGTGGTAGTCTGGAGAATCCATGTTAAGCCATGCGATGACACTCTCCTCTAACACTACTTATTATGTTGCTTCTTTGGAAATCCTCTGGAAGTGGTTCTTTGTCTTGAACTGATGAAACATAGTTGTTTTGAATTGATTTATCGTTTTACCCTATTTGATCTTTACTGTATTCTTTGGTCTTGTATAAATCTTGTTGATGTTTGGGTTTTGACCTTGTACTCTTATGGTACTGTTATATGATGTTAGTGGAATTGTATTATGTTTTTGGAAGTGTTTGATGATCATCGTTTGGTTATTTATTTACTGGTTATTGCTTTGATTCATCTGATGAGATTTATGACTCTTGGATGCGGTTGGATTGTGTCATTGTAATTCCTGAGTGTTATGATACTTTTGTATGACGTTGAGTCTAGTGGTTCCCTGTTGGATGTTCTTGGTTGAGGTCTCCTTCTTGTTAGCTCCTAGCATGGGGGGTGGGTCTTCGGACTCACATGGTCGGGTGGAACGTGCTAAGCACCCCATTGGGTCCCCAGTCGAGGATTGAGAGGTGCGGATTGGTGCTATTGCAGCGACTCCAGAATTGTATTTGTCTTGGAGCCAGTTATGATACTTTGTATTCATCTATTCATTTGTATCATGCTATCTGGTGATGGTTTCACTCATATTTGGAACACTTTTGTATCATTGTACTTCTTAAACATTGTACTGTAATAAATGTTAAACTTGGTGTGGATATTGGCTATGACAGTTGTTATTCAATGTGTTATGTTAATCATGCATATGTTGTATTTTTATGTGCAGATGGCTTCTTATCAATGAATTTTTCATGTATGTGTTATAATTGTTATTGTTTACTTTATATCTTTGGATTTTATTCTTTATTGATGTTGTATGGATCTAGGTCGCGTAATGACTCTTCGTGTACCCCAAGGGATGTATGTGTTAGTGAATCTATTTAATTAAAATTCATGTTATGACTTCATGTGTATTACATGTATGTTATGTTTATTTAAAAAAAAATTATGCTGTAATTATTGTGTTATTGTCCTTTGGGGTCCACACGGCGGAGTGTTACAACATTGGTATCAGAGCATAGGTTCATACACTGGGCACTATGTGTGCTCACTATGTAACCTTGCGCTTAGACCCATGAGTCTTGAGTTTCACTTTTCTGTTGTTATTGTTGTGAACTTGAATTTTTTCTGTTAGATTGTGTCAGGTCAATGGTGCAGGAAACTGATGGGAAAGGATAGGACCCTTGGTGTAGTGCGCAATGCACCGATATCCTTCTTATTGAGGATGCTCTATGGACCCTTGAGTTTTAGTGTGATGTGTTTCTCAGTGATATGTTATGTGTGTGAATATGTCAAGTTTGTGTGGAATTTGCGATTTGTTGTCCTTGAATGGTGAATTATGTTTTCTTGAATCTATGAAGGTGTAAAATTTTGCCCTTTTTATTAAAATTGATGTGAAATTTGGTGTTGAATAATGGTTAAAGTGAAGTTCTTTGTGTGAAAATTATGAGTTTTAATGAAAATGTGAGGTTTTGTAGAGAATTATTCAATGATTTTTAGAAGAATATGGTATTTTGAAGTTAAGATGCCACTTGAATGATTGGTGCTAATGTGCAATGTTCTATGGTAGCTTTTGATTTACAGGAACTTGGCTTCAGAAACATAGTGATGAAGGTAAAGTAATTGTAATATGTAGGTATAGATACTCATCATTTCAAGTAGTAATTCCTTTTGATATAGTAGATGAATTAGGTTTATGGTTAGTATCTTTATGCAAATATTGCCTAACTAGTAAGAAGCAAACTATTTACGAGTTATTAGAATTGTTTTGACTATTATGTGTGGTCTGGTGGGAGGGACAGTGTGGTATCACTCGCTTGCGAGTGCCCTACTAAGCTGGGATTTCCTCTCACATTGTAATTATGTTATATATATATTGTGCACAATGTGTAGTACCCCTCCATTCTCACCTGGGATGTGCAGGTAGTCTAGCTAAGGAATCAGAAGAGGAAGATAGGACAAGAGTTTCTAATGGTATTTTATATGTTGTGATTGAATTAATTAAATAAGGGTAATATTGTTTATTAAAATGTTAGATTAAATTATATTTAAAATTTTAAATGTTTTATTTATGTTTTTAAAAAAAAAAAGTTATGAGTTTATTAAATGATAATTAAAATATTAAATAGTGTTTATTATTTTAATTAATTATTTTGTTGAGGATAATTGTTAGAATAAATTATTTAAATTAATTAGATAATGTGTTTTGCAAATAAAGTTGTAAAAATAGAAATTAAAACAAAAAGTATTGAAGAATAGAAAAATAAATAAATAAATAAATGAAAAGATGAAAGAGCGAATGTGATTTGATATCTAACTAAAAAGCTTGCTTTTAAAAAAATTAAATTCTTTTATTCTGGATTTTTGTGAGCTTTTTGAATAAATTGGAATATCTTTTATTTAATTAAGAATTTTGTGAGCTTTTCACACACAGAGATTTTATGGAGACAAGAATTGAAAAAAAAAAGGAATTGTGATGCATTTTTTTAATCTTCTGAAGTTGTCAAAAGGGATTTTTCCATTCTTTTGTTTTGGGGGAATACTTTGAAAAGAGTCGTGGGATTAAAGATTTGAATTCAAGATTTGAGCACAGTTTTCTGAAGAGGAGATTCGAAGCAGGAAGGAGAAACTCATCGTAGAGGCCATCGGGAACAAGCAAACATCATCAGATTCTCAAATAAGTGCAGGACTCCAGGTTCTTTATTTTAAATGTTTATTTAAATTGTATTGTTAAAAGATTGTCTGTACAAAATTGTAGATATTTATTTTGATTTTGTGAAATTATAAAAAAAAAAATAATAATTAGATAATTTGTTTACATATGTTGAAATATTGTCTGTTAATTCTTTCTGAAATTTAAAAAAATCTTTGTAGACGAATTGTGAAAATCTTATATCCTCTCTAAGGAAATGAATTTAAAATGGTAGAAAATTCAAAAAGAAAATAATAGATAATTTAGAAAATCTCACTTATAATTTAGAAGACCTGTAGGATTGAAAAACAAAGGAAATCCTCTGATAAATTAGGAAAAATGAAATCCTATGAAGAAATAATAAATATTTTCCTGTAGAAAACAACAGAGACATAGGGTCACTAAATTCATCATAACTCACAATTTACGAACTGGGTATGGCTGAATTTTTTATATGTGTTAAAATATTTAATGGCGCCCCTTCAAAAAAAATTGTAGAAAGACCCAGATCCGAAAACAAAAGTTATACAAGTCGCAATACACTAGTTTTATTATTAACATTGTTTGAATATAGTAAATTATTTTAATGTATTAATTAATAAGTATTTATATATATGTTTAATTATATGTATTATATATATATAAATATATTTGTTTAATTGGTTATTTTGATAGAATAGATATTGTTAAAAAAAAATAACCTTAATTTTATTGTATGGTTTATATCGAGACAATTGTAATTGGTTATATTGAAGGTTGGAATCTTTTAATAATCATATTAATTTAATTCTTGGATTTTTGGTTTTAGTGAGAACTCTTAAATAATTTTATTTGTGGATTTTAGAATTTCCCAACTAAGAAATATCTTGATAAAATAGAGATCATTTTAGATTCTTCCTTATGTGGACTTAGCAGGTATGGTTTATTAAATTAAAATCAGTATATTATTGGTTACTTGGTTTTTATAATAGACCTATGGGATATTCATTTATTGTTGGTTTAGAAAATTTATCGTTTAGGTTATGATGTGATAAACCTAGCTTATTATCTATTACCATTACTTGATATACTTATACCAATTAGAATATCTACGAACTCATATTTATTCATTGCAATTATTAATATTGGAACAATAACTGATGGACTATAGTTTTAGATATCTTTAAGATTCAACTTTATTAATTGCATATATTATGTTAGTTCAATTTATTAGCTATACATGGGTTCTAAAGATGATTGATTGATATGTTAGTGAATAGGAGCTAAGAAATAGTAAATGATAACATAGTTCAAGTGTAGATTATTATCTTGATTATAATTGTAAATGGTACTATCATATAATTCAAATGTTGATATTATATTGTTGAATTCTCGTTTTGAATGACCCTTGAAATATTTTCATACATTAATAATCAATTTGTATATTATAAATTGATATCGTTGAATGTTTAAGTTTTGAGTATTAGTTAATTGAGTGGTATTTGACTAGTGATAAGGATTTGATATCTATTGTAAGTGTCTATATTAACTGTTTGTTTGTTAACCAAGAAGGATGTAAAATCACTATTTTCTTCCACGGTGGATAGCTATAATATATATAAGTATATATTTTATCGTGAGCTATCTAGCTAAAAGGAAATGTTGTTATATCTTGTGACCTTCCTTGTGCAAGTATGAATAAATATTTGAGTAGGCTATTTTTATTTTATTTTTGCAAGATTACGCTTACCTTGTTCTTCAGTCTTCGGCTTCACCTAAGTGGGTGGCAGCCGCCTAAGAAACTGTCTGGGGTGATGGACCCTAGAAATAGTTGCATACCCACTCCTCTAGTATGTAATGTTGTATGGGTCACATAATGCTTATGCATAGAGGATTGAGATTAGTGTGTATATGTGGTGTTGTGTTACTTTTGTGTTGAGGTAGATTCCTCCTTGAAAGTCTTATGAGTGAACCCTTGGTTGGTCAGTCAATGAGTTCGAGCAACTCAAGTTGTCGAACTACGGTGCCTCTGCGAATTATATACGTAGGCAAGGCCATCGAGTGATGAGCTCCCGAGGCATTAAGTCGGGCCCCTAGGACTGTCTTTTTGAGTCTTGTTTGAGATTTGTCATTTATTTTCAATAACGTAAAAACTACCATTGATTTATATAGTTTCTCTTAGTGATCATGTGCTAACTATCTTTGATCTGATGTGTGTGTCAAGTCATGTAGACCTTGCAGGTATAGGCATTGGGAGTAAGGACTTGTCGATAAAATAGAATGTAAGAGGTATGTTAGGCTGACCTAAGTAAGTAGACTCTATTGCCAAAGTTAATAAATCACTTCTATCTTTTCGTGTAGCTTGTGTGATCATTGAATATAGCTATAAGTAGTGAATTGTGTTGTTGTTATCTTTGTTTTTATTGTTAGTCATTTGTGAAGTAACCTCGCATGCCCTAGAGAACTAAGTGTAATAGTGTAATGTAATGTGTTAGGTGAATATGGTTAATGTTCTTGTATGTTCAACTGTGTTGTTTAAAAAAAATAATTATTTGCTTTGTCTGTGTTCTCTGGGTTTGCATGGCGGGTGTTACAACTTGGTATCAGAGCCAAGGTTGCAGCACTGGGATCTTTGGGTAATGTTGCTACCATGTTTAGTTGTGGTGAATCATTGTGTCAATATGGATATAGTTCTACCCTTGTGTCATTCGGTTGTAGATGAACATGTTGAGTCTTAACTTGTTGAGGGTGAGAGTTATGTTCAGCATTCTCTTGTGTCTCTTAACTTCGAGTTTGAGTGAGGTCAAGGTGATTTTGAAGTTAGTTATATTGTCTTATCTTCGTGCATCTTCTCTTTGGGTGTATGTTTGTTGATTTTATATTATGTGAATTTTTATTTATTTATTTATTTTTCCTCATTCTACCTCTTTTGATGTATGTGAGCGTTGATTGTATTCTATGTGATTTTAAAGATATGTGCTAAAAATTCACTATAAGTAATGAAGGTTAGAAGTAGAAATAGATAAAAGAATGACTTTAGTGTTTTCCTAGATTGAGATTGCATGTATTTTTATTGAATTATACTATATAAGTATAAAATTAATGTAGTATAGTATAAACGTACTGTCAAGTAGTGATCCGTTAAAATAATTATGATGGTTCCTTTACGATTGGTGCAAGTGAGTGACTTGATCATGTAACATGTATGAAATATTGTTTAGGGTGAATCTTCAAAATTAATTTAACAAACTTATTTTAGTGGGTGCTTTGCAAAGAAATCACTCCTTCTATCTCTTGTGTTCTTGGATGCATAAGTTTTAAGGGAATGCTCTAGGAGTACATTGGTTATTAAATACTTATATATGCTAGTTAATTTTAAGTTTTATGAAAGGATGTTGCACATAATAAGTTTAGGAATAAATTTAAGTTTTCAAAATTGCCTTCACAAGTATAAATTCATAGGTGAAGTTGATCATATATTATTTGCACCAGTATATAGGGAAAAATCTTATTGAATTAAAGTTTGTAGATTGCTAGAAGTGTGGTAAGAATATTGCATTGTATGAGTGTGATTAGGTGTATGGGTAAAACAATCTCCTAGGTATTTTCATGAAGTAGAAATGAAATTAAATATTTTGATTTTATAAAATGTTGTACTTGGATGGTGTTTAAAGGCCTTGTGTTGATCAAATAAATGTTTTACCTTCGGAGAAAATATGATGATGTATGTTCATTTAATGAAATCTTGAATTAATACAAAATTGATGTGTGGTGGTGTGTAATTGATTGACGATTCTTCTTAATTGTTATTAAATCTAGTATGTAAATAAATGGTAACGTTTTGTGTTGAAAGACAATGCATTTTGACATGTATATGATGTGTTTCTATGTTAAGTGAACTTTCCCCTACAAATGTAAATGATATAACTTGGGTGAAATGTTGTTTCATGACATGAAAATAAAAGTTTCTTTATGCGTGTATTATTATGAATGATGGAAGCAAACATGAATTCTATAATTGAAAGACATTGATGTTTATCTCTCGTAAAGTGTATGATGTAGTAAATGGTGATAAAAATATTTTTTTTTTGTGAATCAAGAAGATTATTAGGTGATTTAAAAAAGAGAGAGTATATTTGTCTAGGAGGAAGCAGGTGAGGATTGTTTAAGCTTATGAAATTAATTCTAACTTTAAGGGAGTTGATAAAATTGATCTTTGAACTTGAGGAAGAGGATAATGTTGATATTTAAGGAATTGTAAAAGTGATTAAAGAGTTTATAAATTCAGAAGAAAAATATGGAGGATGTTGGGAGTACTTGTTTTTGATATGTGGCATCAATCATGTATATGCATATGAGAATAAGGAAAATTTGTTTTCTATAATAGTAGGTATGAATGTATTCCTTGTTTTGTGGAAACCAGTATCTGTGCAATGTTTGTGTGTTGTGTTAAACCCGTGCTTGCTTTATGTGCCCATGGGATGGTGATACTGTGTACCCATTCATGGAGACTATATTGTATTTGTTGGTGTGGAAATTAGCCATACCATTATGTGTGCTTGTATGTTTGTTACCTGATTGAGGGCCAACCCACGTGTGGTTGAAAATCTATACATATAAGAGTAGCCAAAAGTTAGTTTCATGGATTCTTTTCTTTTGGTTCTCTAGTCCCTCAATCTGTGAAGGGGTAGTAGCAGCCACAAAGTTCCTTGGGCGGAGTGTATAGCGTACGCATATTGCGACGCAGAGTATTCTTAGCTCAACCGATCCTGAGGAAACGTACTCACTACTTCCCCTTATGATGGATCAGGGTACTTGATTCATATGTTCCAGCCTAAACCCCACAGTTTTGAGTATAGCAGCATCGGTTGTTAGTATTGGTCTGGCCGTCCATAGGGACGTTGAGCTGACATTAGCGAGTGAACCTCATCCGTATGAGAGGTGAAGCTCGAGTAGCCCTATATTGATATGCCCATATATGTATTGCATACACCATATTTTCACATGTTCCGACATGATGCAATGGATACGATGCCACACCCCACTGATGTTCCGACACAGTGCTAGTGATGATGCCGTGTTGTTGATGGTAGCGAGGTGGGCTCGAGGACACGATGCCACATGCTTAGACACGTGATGGTGCACTATGAGATGTGCTATGATAGCTTACTTGTGTGATGAGCGTAATGGGGCTTCACACATTTGTAGAGGGATACTCATGTTTGCTTTCGACAGTGTTTGGGTCGGTTAGCATATGGGTAGGTCCTGGCCATGTATACCTCTGGCGACGGCGAGTACCTGCGTGTGCCTTTCCAGGAGGTATCGCTATGCGGGGTGTGTCTAGCACGTGCCTACTTCCGCGAAGCCACGAACACACTGCCATGCGGCATATGACCAGTGCGTGCCTTCTCCGGCTGGTGTATGACCATGCCACACTGAGATGCGATGCAGGATGGAGGCTGAGGTGCACATCCTATGCGAGCAACCAAGGAGTGCGTGGCCCACTTGGTTAGTCCATGTCGCATGACGACGCGAGGCAGAGTGTAGCTGAGGAGCACACTCTGGGTCATGTGGATGGCGTGCTCACTCCGCACCACATGGGGGCTATTGTATAGCCGGACGTTGTTCCCTCCTTCCTCGTTTGGTGGCTAGTATCTAGTCACGCAGTGTTGTATAGTGCAATTTCTAAGATTGTGAACTTTCTTTATAATTATTGATGATTTTCTAGTGATTGTGAAAGCCGACACTTTGTATATTTGATTGTGATGGTTTAGCCACACCTTGTGATTTTATTTGCTCGTAGCCTCGTGGTTACATTTGATTTAGTGTTGAAATTGTGCACATTTATTTCTTTATTGTTGAAATTGAAATTTTGTTTTCTTTTAATTATGACTTTGGTGGCTAAACTAATTTATCCTTATTGTTTTCGAGGTCGGCTATGTGTTGTATTGTGATTCCTCTCCAAGGACGTATGAGGCGGACTTGGTGAGTGTATACGAGGAAGTAGACGCAGGGAACCTTGAGGATGGGGGTATGTGAGGCTATTTTATAGCTAAGACCCACTACCCACCTATGTGTGATGACTATCTCTTGGAGGCTAACCACCTTTTACAACAAGAGATGGGTCATAGTGGTCTTGTTTGGATGGTCTCGCCATGTGTGTGTGGCCTAACACCATCAAGCCACTGAGTGTGAGGTATGGATTATGTGAGATGGATTTTGGCTCTTGGCTCATGGATTATGTATTGTGGATTAGTATGCTGCTTTCTGGCATCCAGATGGACCCTTGTGTAGCCTTGTGATGTGCTTTTACTGGTGATGTGATTGTGTATGTATGTGTTAGATGTATATTTCTTATGTGTTGTTGCTTATTGATGTAAAAGAGGGATAACCACACTATCTTAAATGTGGGTATATTGTGACTGTGGTATAAATGGATTGGATATTATTGAGAATCATAAATTATGACTTAAATATGTTACTGAAACATGATATGGTGTGTATTTTTGTTAATTTCAAGTAATCATTTGATGTGTTCTCCTTCTATGATATTTTGAAAATGTTTGTTATGTAAATAGAAAATTGAGTTAACGAGAGTACTTGCTTTGTTATTAGTGCTGAAACCAAGTATGTTATTGTAAGAGATATAAGAAATTATAAATAAAATTAGTTAAGAAGATATTGTTTTCAAATGTGAAGCCGAATAGTGATTCTAATGGTAATGATCCAGAAAGAGGGTGTACATCAATTATAGATTATAGAAATTTTGGTACTAATGCATGGTTATGTTCCATTTTGAGCCATGTGACTTCCAGGAGTAAGTCAAGTTTTAGGGGGGAGGATGTAGTACCCCTCCATTCTCACCTGGGATGTGCAGGTAGTCTAGCTAAAGAATCAGAAGAGGAAGATATGACAAGAGTTTCTAATAGTATTTTATATGTTGTGATTGAATTAATTAAATAAGGGTAATATTATTTATTAAAATGTTAGATTAAATTATATTTAAAATTTTAAATGTTTTATTTATGTTTTTAAAAAAAAGAAAAAGTTATGAGTTTATTAAATGATAATTAAAATATTAAACATTGTTTATTATTTTAATTAATTATTTTGTTGAGGATAATTGTTAGAATAAATTATTTAAATTAATTAGATAATGTGTTTTGCAAATAAAGTTGTAAAAACAGAAATTAAAACAAAAAGTATTGAAGAATAGAAAAATAAATAAATAAATAAATGAAAAAATGAAAGAGCGAATGTGATTTGATATCTAACTAAAAAGCTTGCTTTTAAAAAAATTAAATTCTTTTATTCTAGATTTTTGTGAGCTTTTCACACACAGAGATTTTATGGAGACAAGAATTGAAAAAAAAAAAGAATTGTGATGCATTTTTTTAATCTTCTGAAGTTGTCAAAAGGGATTTTTCCATTCTTTTGTTTTGGGGGAATACTTTGAAAAGAGTCATGGGATTAAGGATTTGAATTCAAGATTTGAGCACAGTTTTCGGAAGAGGAGATTCGAAGTAGGAAGGAGAAACTCATCGTAGAGGCCATCGGGAACAAGCAAACATCATCAGATTCTCAAATAAGCGCATGACTCTAGGTTCTTTATTTTCAATGTTTATTTAAATTGTATTGTTAAAAGATTGTCTGTACAAAATTGTAGATATTTATTTTAATTTTGTGAAATTATAAAAAAAAAAATTAGATAATTTATTTACATATGTTGAAATATTGTCTGTTAATTCTTTGTAAAATTTAAAAAAATCTTTGTAGAAGAATTATGAAAATCTTATATCCTCTCTAAGGAAATAAATTTAAAATGGTAGAAAATTCAAAAAGAAAATAATAGATAATTTAGAAAATCTCACTTATAATTTATAAGACCTCTGTAGGATTGAAAAGTAAAGGAAATCCTCTGATAAATTAGGAAAAATGAAATCCTATGATGAAATAATAAATATTTTCCTGTAGAAAACAACAGAGACATAAGGTCACTAAATTCATCATAACTCACAATTTACGAGCTGGGTATGGCTGAATTTTCTATATGTGTTACAATATTTAATGGCGCACCTTCAGTAAAAATTGTAGAAAGACCCAGATCTGAAAACAAAATTTATACAAGTCGCAATACACTAGTTTTATTATTAACATTGTTTGAATATAGTAAATTATTTTAATGTATTAATTAATAAGTATTTATATATATGTTTAATTGGTTATTTTGATAGAATAGATATTGTTAAAAGAAAATAACCCTAATTTTATTGTATGGTTTATATCGAGACAATTGTAATTGGTTATATTGAAGGTTGAAATCTTTTAATAATCATATTAATTTAATTCTTGGATCTTTAGTTTTAGTGAGAACTCTTAAATGATTTTATTTATGGATTTTAGAATTGCCCAACTAAGAAATATCTTGATAAAATAGAGATCATTTTAGATTCTTCCTTATGTGGACTTAGCAGGTATGGTTTATTAAATTAAAATCAGTATATTATTGGTTACTTGGCTTTTATAATAGACCTATGGGATATTCATTTATCGTTTAGTTTATGATGTGATAAACCTAGCTTATTATCCATTACCATTATTTAATATAATTATACCAATTAGAATATCTACGAACTCATATTTATTCATTGCAATTATTAATATTGGAACAATAACTGATGGACTATAGTTTTAAATAGCTTTAAGATTCAACTTTATTAATTGCATATATTATGTTAGTTCAATTTATTAGCTATACATGGGTTCTAAAGATGATTGATTGATATGTTAGTGAATAGGAGCTAAGAAATAGTAAATGATAACATAGTTCAAGTGTAGATTACTATCTTGATTATAATTGTAAATTGTACTATCATATAATTCAAATGTTGATATTATATTGTTGAATTTTCATTTTGAATGACCCTTGAAATGTTTTCATACATTAATAATCAATTTGTATATTATAAATTGATATCGTTGAATGTTTAAGTTTTGAGTATTAGTTTATTGAGTGGTATTTGACTAGTGATAAGGATTTGATATCTATTGTAAGTGTCTATATTAACTGTTTGTTTGTTAACCAAGAAGGATGTAAAATCACTATTTTCTTCCACGGTGGATAGCTATAATATATATAAGTATATGTTTTATCGTGAGCTATCTAGCTAAAAGGAAATGTTGTTATATCTTGTGACCTTCCTTGTGCAAGTATGAATAAATATTTGAGTAGGCTATTTTTATTTTATTTTTGCAAGATTACGCTTACCTTGTTCTTCAGTCTTCGGCTTCACCTAAGTGGGTGGCGGCTGCCTAAGAAACTGTCTGGGGTGATGGACCCTAGAAATAGTTGCATACCCACTCCTCTAGTATGTAATGTTGTATGGGTCACATAATGCTTATGCATAGAGGATTGAGATTAGTGTGTATTTGTGGTGTTGTGTTACTTTTGTGTTGAGGTAGATTCCTCCTCGAAAGTCTTATGAGTGAACCCTTGGTTGGTCAGTCAATGAGTTGGAGCAAATCAAGTTGTCGAACTACGGTGCCTCTGCGAATTATATACGTAGGCAAGGCCATCGAGTGATGAGCTCCCGAGGCATTAAGTCGGGCCCCTAGGACTAGTTTTTTGAGTCTTGTTTGAGATTTGTCATTTATTTTCAATAACATAAAAACTACCATTGATTTATATAGTTTCTCTTAGTGATCATGTGCTAACGATCTTTGATCTGATGTGTGTGTCAAGTCATGTAGACCTTGCAGGTATATGCATTGGGAGTAACGACTTGTCGATAAAATAGAATGTAAGAGGTATGTTAAGCTGACCTAAGTAAGTAGACTCTATTGCCAAAGTTAATAAATCACTTCTATCTTTTCGTGTAGCTTGTGTGATCATTGAATATAGCTATAAGTAGTGAATTATGTTGTTGTTATCTTTGTTTTCATTGTTAGTCATTTGTGAAGTAACCTCGCATGCCCTAGAGAACTAAGTGTAATAGTGTAATGTAATGTGTTAGGTGAATATGGTTAATGTTCTTGCATATTCAACTGTGTTGTTTAAAAAATAATTATTTGCTTTGTCTGTGTTCTCTGGGTTTGCATGGCGGGTGTTACACAATGTTTGTTTGTATGCAGAGTGTAGGAACTAAGTCTCGACTCCACCTGCATTGTCAGGACAGGGAGAGCATTGTATACACCCAATGGGATTGATGTGGAAAATATGAACTGACAAGAAAGTTTACCCAACCTAGTTCGTATTCTACCCTAGTGTTTGATAAATTGGTCTGGTTGCTACCTTGTCGCCACTTTTGTTTTGGTATCATTTCCTTATTTTGGTTTGTTTAATTTTTGTTGCTTACTTGATTATGTTTAATTGATGATTTGACTTGTGGTGTTGATGTGTTTATGTTTTTGTTAGTTTATGGTTCTGCTTGAGCTCGACTTCCAGGAGTAAGTCGAAGCCTTGGGGGGGGAGGATGTAGTCCCCTCCATTTGCATTGTCTTTGAAATGCATTTCAACTCGTTGTGAGGTTAGGTATTGTTGGACTTTAGGGCATTTGATTTATTCTAGTCGATAAATGTTCTTGATCAAATTACGACATTTAAATAGGATTTTAAAGTTAAAAGGTATAGTGGTTAATTAAAAGAAAATAATTAATTAAATAAATTAGTTTTATAAAATATTAAGTAAAGAATTATTAATAAATAAATAAATTAATTGTTCTTTTAATGATATTTGATAATAATTAATAATATATTAGTTGATTCAAAGGTAATTATCCCAATGACGTAAAGGGTAAATATTATTGCCAATATATTTTACTAGATTGGCATGATTTGAATTGGTTCAATTTATTCAGTTTGTGTTTTGAGGTATTAAATAAAAGAATAACTAAAAGAAGTATGAGTAATTAAACAATGTGATAAAATAAGATTTTTTATTAATTTCTTTGTGAAATAAATAATTAATTAAATGATTAGAGGTTATGAAAGAATAAAATTACATTGTTAATAGAAATAAATAAAAATAGAATATTGTAAGGTAATTATCATTTAATGTTTAAATTCGATTAATAAATTTAAAGTGAGAAAATATTAGAAAGGATTAAATATTAAAATTGTATTTGAGTTTAAGTAAATTAAGGAGAAAATATTTATCTGTAACTAAAAGAAAGATTTAATTATTAAATATTTATTGAATATCTAATAGATGACCTATTTGGTTCATATATTAAAGAGTAAATTATAAAATAATAATTAAGGGTCATGGCTGTCATTCATTCATAATGATTGGAAGTTGAACGGTTTCTCGTTGGGAGTGGAAAAAGACTCCATGAAAAAAATTATTAAATGAGAATTATTCTGGAGAAAAGGGGATTGGCGGGTTTGAAGGGTTGCTCCTTCTGTCATGGATTGTTCGGCTTAGGGTTTTCGTTCTAGACAATATTGATTTACAACGCCAATTGAAATTTCCTATCAATGCTCTCTGGAAAAGAGTACAATTTTCTTTCCCCTCTCTATATTTTTGATATGTTGTGTGCGAATTGTAAATCATCCTGAAGATTCAAATTTCATGTGGTGCTAGGGTTTTGATTTAAGTTTTATTTTGATATGGTTTTCAACTTATTATCATATGCGGTGGTTTCAATCTATATTCATATTTTATGTGAATGATTATAAAGAGTTAGTTACGTATAGCAGTGCGGAAGTTTGCATCTTTTGCATTAGAATTATTTGATAAATTTTTTTGTTATATTTGTAGATATCCTTCTGTTAGGGCAGCGACAGTACTTTAGGGTGCTTGAGTCAAATAAACTCCCAAGTTCTTTTAGAATCTCTCTCTGAAATATAGAATGTTGTAGAGGCTTAAATAATACTCTTGGCTGTTATGATTAAATAAATTTTAAATTTGAACATGTGTTTGTTAAAAAAAGAAAAGAGAATTTTAAATCTCTGTGTGTGATTGTTGAAAAATAAATTTTAAATCTTTGTGTGCATTGTTAAAGGGGTTTCCATGATTGAAATCTATTTGTATTCTGGGTAAATTTTACATTTCATATTCTTAAGTGATTTAATGAAAATTCATCTATTTTATTATTGATGAACCTCTGGTTCTTTATAGATTTATAGATTTATAGATGTGAGATTAGAATTAAAGATCCATTAAAATATTTATTTAAATTATAATATTTTAAATCTATTGCGATTGTTTATATATATATACATATTATATTCTGTTTGTAAAAAAAAAAAACTGTTTCCTGTGACTCTATTCAAACAGTTTAGTTGTGTCATCCATAAATTTTTTTTTACAAACTAGTTTGCGGGTAAATTTAAAGGGTTTCTCCAAATTCCAATTTTCTATTTGCTGTCCAAAAATCTCAAATACGCAGATTATAGTTTTGGTGTTATGCTTAAAATACAAGGCTGCTGTGAAGCTGCTCCCTTATGGTTGCGTTTTGCTGATAATAAATATAATTTATAAAGAGTTAAATTAAATTTTGGTCTGCTAGTATGATAGGTTTTGAGATAAATAGAGAAATAATAAAGATGTGAAGGGTTTATTATAATAATAAGCTGCATTTTGTTAGTTATTAAACTTAGTGGTTAAAATAAATTGATTATTAGGGAAGTAATACTTGGAGGGAAATGATTTATTTATATTAAAAGAATTGAATAAATAAAATATAAAATCAATCATAAGTAAAATATTAATTTTATTTAGGTTAAGGTTGTGCTGTGAAGGATTAGATTTTTATCCCAGCTAGATAAATAATCTCTTATTTTTAATTAGAAAGTGAAGATTATATATATATATTTGTTTATAATAATTAGGTTGGATATTGGTTGAGGTGAGATATAATTAGAGGATCTTGTTCTGAATAAATAAAGTTATTAATCGTTGCCATGAAATCTTGCTAGGTAGTTAGTCATTAGGTGTTAAGGATGGTGCAGTTAGAATTCAAACATTTGTTACCTTAGGAAGAAACATATGTCCTTTTGAATATTATTAATCATTGTATCTAAATTAGGATGGAAAAATAGGTTAAAAATTTTTAACGTAAGATTTAAATTAAGGAAAATTATAATATTAAGTATATCTTGAATTTTCTTACATGTTCTCTTAATTGGTAATTTAATTTTATAGTATTAATTTCATGATATCTTTTAATTGTTTTATATTTCTTTTAGAATGAAATAAATGTTATCTTAATATCTAAACTCCTCACATGCTTTTAGGATTGGCTAATGGATACTCTTGGCAAATAGGTAGTTGGTTACTTAGAATAAAATATTGCTACAATTACTTGTGAATTATTGTGCCAGGGAATGAATTAGGTAAATAATTAAAGAGAAAATGGTTATTTCGATAGGTGCTTAGTAAAATATTATTTAACAAAAGATTTTAATGGAATAAACATTATTGAATTAGGTATTTAATTTTGTTGTAGATAAATGAACTGTGTATTTAGTTAAAGTAAATCGATTTATATGGTTAATTAAGTTATAGGGTTCACTAAAGGAGATAAGTGATTTTACATTTACATAGTTTCTTTTACTTGAAGGTTAAATGATAAAGTTATTTTTAAGTGAGGATAAATCCCAAGTTCATAGGTTAATTAATTTAAATGATACTGATTAAATGTTAAATGGTTTTAATTACCTTTTTGTTATCTAATGAGTCTGTGAATGATAATTATTTATCAAACTACTATGTGAAATAATCCATTAGTATCATCACCTTAGTGTTAAAATAAAGTTGTAAATTATAGAATTGTCATCTTAGTATTACATTTTAAAGTTATAATTAGGATTCGTATTAAACAGTTGATGGAGTTGGTTATCTTATAGATGATATAGTTATTTTAAATATAATTATTTGTAGTAAATACTCTCTTAGTGAAATTAAGTGGATATGTTAAAATAAGTGGTAAGAATGTTGAAATAATGCTTAAATTAAAGGAAGGTCATTATGGTTATAATGTGTGAGTAAATGTGTTTTAAACAAAGTGTTTTGATTACTGGTTTAAGTGATATTTAATTGTTTTAAGTTGGGTGTTATTTATGGGATATTTATGGAGATGTCTTGATGGCCTATTCATTGTAAGTGTTTTAGGATAGTGTTCTTCAAGGTTTATGTGTTTGATGGTTTCCTTGTATGGAATTATGTGTGTAAAATGGGAACCCGTATTATTGTTCATGATGGTTTTAATTTGTGTTTGGAAGAGTATGCTTGAGAATTAGTGTCTTATGGCTTATAACCATCATATTATATCTTCACTTTGCAATATTGTGATATCCTTAAATGATTGGAAATGATTGATCTTTAAAATAATGTTCTTTTTAGATTGTTTCAAGTTACTTCTTATTGAATGAATGGATATATTATTAGAATGTTTGGTTTTATGGATTCTTTTGATGTGAATTTTCGTGAGATGATCTTGAGTTTGGGGATTTCCTCTCAATTAATGTATGTTGCTATTGATTGGGAATGCATATGTTTTCTTTTGGTTCTTTACCCTAAGTGGTAAATTGGTTAATGTTATCTTTGTTGTGATTGATGGTTCTGCTTGAGTTGTTAAGGAGTCAAATTGAGAGTTCTTTGTCAAATTGAGAAGTTCTTTGAGTTATGGGTATTCCGAGAGGAGAAAATAGAGGTTTCCCTTGGATTTCCGATTTTGTTCGTATCGAAGTTGTTGATGTTGTTTAATGGAGTTGTTGATCTTATTTTGATGTATTCTCTCATTATATTTGAATCACTTTTGGTTCTTCAAGGTTTTGCTTTTATTGTTGCCATATTTTCATGGGGAAACCCTAGTGTAAACTTTTTGAGAATCTTCCAGAGGCTTGTTTTTATAGTTGGTCAATGTTCTCTCTCTATGTGCCTTGATTTTTGGATTTAAAAAGGGTTGTACATGAATCATTGAGATTTTGATTATATGGCAAGATGGGTAATACCTTGCATGCTTCTCTGTTGTGATCTAATGTACTTGTTATGTTGTACAACCGTTGGAATTGGTTTTTTATGTTTTGAGTGTCTAGAGTGAGAATGGCTCTAAGTGGGTGGTCGGCGCACAATGGGGCGCCAGGATAGCCCTTGTTAGAGTAAAAATTAAAAAAGTGATAATTTAAATAATTAATTAGGGGGTGGGTAGAATCAAATTATAAAGATAATTGATGCCTCATCCGCCTTTTAGTGCTACCACAGACTAAAGGGGATTGAGAAGGCCGTGGTTGGCATGTTCGTTGCCTTTTCTTCGCGAAGGGTAACAGATCCGCATGAGCAACCCTATGGAGCGGCACCTTGAGATAGGTAGTCTGGATAACCATAGATGGAGGTGGCTCCTAGCGCTTGGGTTGTCTGGATAATTCTTTAGTAGACAGAGGTGGCACCTTGTGATAGTGGTAGTCTGGAGAATCCATGTTAAGCCATGCGATGACACTCTCCTCTAACACTCCTTATTATGTTGCTTCTTTGGAAATCCTTTGGAAGTGGTTCTTAGTCTTGAATTGATGAAACATAGTTGTTTTGAATTGATTTATGGTTTTACCCTATTTGATCTTTAGTGTATTCTTCGGTTTTGTATAAATCTTGTTGATGTTTGGGTTTTGACCTTGTACTCTTATGGTACTATTATATGATGTTATTGGAATTGTATTATGTTTTTGGAAGTATTTCATGATCATCCTTTGGTTATTTGTTTACTGGTTATTGCTTTGATTCATTTGATGAGATTTATGACTCTTGGATGTGGTTGGATTGTGTCATTGTAATTCCTGAGTGTTATGATACTTTTGTATGACGTTGAGTCTAGTGGTTCCCTATTGGATGTTCTTGGTTGAGGTCTCCTTCTTGTTAGGTCCTAGCATGGGGGGTGGGTCTTCAGACTCACATGGTCGGGTGGAACGTGCTGAGCACCCCATTGGGTCCCCAGTCAAGGATCGAGAGGTGCGGATTGGTGCTGTTGCAGCAACTCCAGAGTTGTATTTGTCTTGGAGCCAGTTATGATACTTTGTATTCATCTATTCATTTGTATCATGCTATCTGGTGATGGTTTCACTCATATTGGGAACACTTTTGTATCATTGTACTTCTTAAACATTGTACTGTAATGAATGTTAAACTTGGTGTGGATATTGGCTATGACAGTTGTTATTCAATGTGTTATGTTAATCATGCATATGTTGTATTTTTATGTGCAGATGGCTTCTTATCAATTAATTTTTCATATATGTGTTATAATTGTTATTGTTTACTTTATATCTTTGGATTTTATTCTTTATTGATGTTGTATGGATCTAGGTCGCGTAATGACTCTTCGTGTACCCCAAGGGATGTATGCGTTAGTGAATCTATTTAATTGAAATTCATGTTATGACTTCATGTGTATTACATGTATGTTATGTTTATTTTAAAAAAAAATTGTGCTGTAATTATTGTGTTATTGTCCTTTGGGGTCCGCACGACGAGGCGTTACAGAATTACTGATGAGATTTACACTGCTCAAAAATTATTTCCAACAGACCTTAAATTCCTAAGGTACAGAGGGATCATTCAAGGCTAAAATTACTTACCAAATCCTCTCATTTCTACCACGATCTCATGGATCACACAAAAGCAGGAAATAAGAAGGTATTATGAATGCTGGTAAGTTGATCCGAAAATAACGTGATATGATTTTTTTTTTTTTTTAATTTTTTGGTGAACTGCATTAACTTCTTTTTGTTATTATTTTTCTAATTGGTGGAAGGGGTGGCTCTATAAATGCCAGGTCAGGTAAAGCATACCTATGACGATAGAAAAAAAAGTCACAAGTACCTATAACGATATAACTTATTAGGAATACTTTTCTTCCTGCAGAGAGATTATTTGACTCAATGAAAATTAATTGAATAGCTGAAAGATAAATACAATGCACCATATGTGGTCAACAAATTTACAATCCTTATATGGCTCTTATTTTTACCAACGATTTCACAATGGCAGTGCATGGGCGACTCTGCAACTAACTGACCAGATGATGGAACGGTCGAGAAAGATTTTGATTAAACATAGGTAAGATACACCATTATTTCTCTCAATAGCATCACAGACCTGCTAGTCCTTGGGCTGTGAGCTTCATGCTACCCTAAGGTGGAAGGAGACGACACTGGGAGGATTCTTCCCTATATAATTGTGATGCCTAAATTTTTTTGCTAGAAAATACCCAACAATTTTTTTTTAAAACACATTAGTTAAGGTAATTATTACATTGGCTAAGTGTCATTCCCACATTTAGCATTGAGTCTAAACACAAAGCCATAACATTTACGTCAATCATGCTTGAAAATTTAAGCACATAGCTTTTGGAACAATTTGGGCCTTTAATGAAAAAGGATTAATTTGCTACCAATTTAACCTATATCTTAAACCACCTTAAATTGAATAAAAAAAATATTAAGGTGAACTCTCCAATTGTTATAATATTTTATTTAGCCAACAATAATGTTATTGACTTATAAAATAATATTACTAAAATCATGTTTTCATTAATTCTATCCTAATACAATATTACCCCTTTAATACTTTACTAATACTATTATTTTACTTAAATCTAATAAAATGTTACTTATTTATCAACATAAGTGTTTCTTAATAACTCTTTTATTGATACCCTTGCTATCAATAGTTTAAAATTGATATTACTATCAATTCACTTTATTATCCTATTATACCAATATTACCCAAGATAAGGATAAAATTCTATTGAATGCCATATTTTCACTTTGCCCTATTATTATTATTATTATTATTTCCACTTTACATCAATCGTTTAAAATTGATATTACTATCAATTCACCTTATTACCCTATTATACCAATATTACCCAAGGATAAAACTCTATTGAATGCCATATTTTCACTTTACCCTATTGAATGTTATATTTTTCTTTTACCATTGCATGTTCATATTATTTAATGGGCAGCTAATAAAGTAAAAGAAGATTGAACTCGTGTAAATCTTTTTACTTCTTGTTTTAACTCACAAGGCTAAAATTTAAAGGATAAAATGAATGTTTATTTCTTATTTTATTTTATTGTTTTCTTTTATTTTACTTTTACTCACAATATTAAAATTGGTAAATGTACCAAGGTATAATCAACAATATTAATGTCAATGTTTTAGAATGATATATGTATGCAAGAGTTATTATTATTATTTTTATTTATTTATTTTCATATCGTTTCCAATTTTAATTGGTAGAAGACTATATTTACATATATGTATAGATAGTAACTATAAAATTAACATTATTGTTAAAATAATGATATTAAAACCATTCATTTTATTGTTAAATCACATATCAATATTTATTTCTCTCATATTATCAATAATATTTTTATTATCATGAATCAATTAATAAAATTAACTTTTAATCCAAAATTACTTTACTATCTATAATACTATTTTATTAAGCCAATATAATAGTTTTATTAACCTTGATATTAATATAACTTTCCCAATGTGACTATAATAACTTCAAGTAGTTTTATAATAATATTTTTATTACCTTGCCCATTCATTCATCAGTTATTGTTGAACTATATCATTTATTAATCTAGCTAAATTCATTCACTTGCCATCATAATTTCTTACGGAGATTCATAAAAAAAATAGCACGCACAGAACTACTATTATTTAGATATAAGGAAGATTATATTAAAAGAATATTATATTTTAAGTGCAGTAATGAGCCTCTATTTAAACAACAATCCTGTTTTATTTAAAGGAGAGGTTACGTTTGTTACTATAAAACAATTATTTATGAGATTAATATATCTAGCAGTTGAGAAGATCACAATATTGCAGTGAGTGATACATTACAAGGCAGAAAACCAAGAAGAAGATGAACTTGATTAGTGTCCAAATGAGCAATGATTAAGTGAATGAAGAGGCAGCAATAAATTAAAAGAATAGTTTGGAAACGTAAAAAAAATCATGAGTAACAATGGTGATTTAGGGGATTAAGAGTATGGCAATCTGACATACATGAGGAACATAATTTCCTTCAGACAAGAATATTCCTACTGCTGCACCTTACTCTTGTTGAGTGAGCTAAGAGATCTTCTGTAATGGGTGTAGCTTTGAGAGTGGTTGATATGGTTGAGTGCATCACATCTTGCCCATGCTGCATTTAATACAAAAGGAGGATGACACTTAGAGATCTGGACAACATCAAAAGGGAAAAAGGTATTTAAGAGACGGGTAACATGATGATGGCACAAGCCCAAATACTTCAAAGTTTGGCAGACATTTCATAAAAGTCTAAACATCTCATTATTCAACTGCCACCATTAAGGCTGCGTATAGATTACGTTTGCCTCTAATAGGAAGGGACATTTGCTTGCTTGATAGATTACAGATATCCAAAGCAAATCATTTATAGCATAAGGTGGGAAACATTCATGAATTAACTAGTTGACCTATCAGATTTATTACGAGTTCATTTGCTGCACAGGTACTTACTAACACCGAGTTCACTAGATCAACCACTTGAGTAGAATCCTGCCAATGCCTACGCAGTTGATTAATGGATGGGACATAAGCACAATCTTCCTAGTGCTGGCAGTAGGCATTGATAATCACTCCTACGGTTGTGCAATAAGAGCAGAGCCTGAATTACTGGCTACCATATCTTTTCACCCACCAACTTATATGACATGCAACCATACCTATTGGCCCAGATTAATGGCACGTCTCACCATGAGTTTGCAGGTGGCGGACTAAGTAGACTCATAAATATTATTGACATGATTGCAGCCTGTGTAGGTAATACTACTTCGTTGGAGCAGGTTAAAATATATATATTTTTTTAACATTTATAATATTCACTGTATTTCACGTACAGGAAAAAGGTGAAGGGCAGCTGGGTTTGAACTAATTTAAAAAGCACACTCCTCATTTTAGATGTGGTTAAACCAGTGATAGCGACTACTAAAGGAATTGAAATGTCAAGCAGTAAAATAGGATGACCTAAGGTGGGGAAACTGTTACTGAGAAGTTGAGAAAAGTGTTGAGGCAAGGATGGCTAGAAAGGGCATAAAGAGGGGCATTGAAAATAATACAGTATGTTGTGCAGGTCGCACTTACAATGGCGGCATCCCAACCTCACATGATTCTTTCTTGTTTCCCTCAAGTATCAGCCCCCCAAAAAAAATGTTTGTAGGTTATATTATTCACACACTCTACCTTCGCATCTTGTGGTTTCCTTCGACATACGAAGCCAACCCACTCCAACGCACTATGCATCCCTTTCAGTTTTGAAATTCCTAAGTGCAAGTTTAGGGTAGTGATAGATAGATCCACTTCTACTTATTCTTCTAGTTGTGAAGGTTTCCAGAGAGTTAAATGTTGTAGTATCAGTAATGGAAGATTCACAATACAGATATATCTTTGTTTGCTTACCCATGTAATACTACTCGTTAATGAGTTGGCTTTATGACTTACAAGATTTGTCTATATTTCATCCTTTGTTCATTACTAAATATGATGGGTCAAGTTTGCATAAATTACAAAAAAGATGAAGAAAATACAGTAAGTTTTCATTTCCTTATTGTACATTCATACAACTTTTAATTCAAAAACATAATGTATATTTAACTACTGCAATGATTCATCATATATTCATTTAATTGTAGCAGAAACTTTATAGATAACATATTCCTATTTTAAATTGATTGCATCCAAAGATAAATACTGAATCAACTTCATACATTTTGCTCTTTTATATTCATAAATAAAGACGATGTCATAACATAATCTATTTTTGACCCATGCAATAAAATTTCTCTTCCTTTTTTGTTTTCCCTATTATCACTATGGATAGAACCCCCTTCCACAGTAAGTACCTTATACATAATGTTTTAGAGAATGGTTTTACAAATCTTAATAATACTCTTACATAATTTTTTTCTTTCTATCCACCACAAAGGAAATTCACGAAGAAGGTAGCTATTATGTGGCTTTGAATAGATGTGCAACTTATTCTTCTAATCTTACTGTATTACAAATGTTATTGAAGAAAAACATTGTTTTACATACCAAAGAACTCAAGCTTGCTCTCCACCCTACCGTAATGGCATCATGGAGCCTCGTGGGCTCTAGCCATACCCCTGAGCAAGATAATGTGTCAACCCAAAAGTGATGAATGGAGTCTTCCCCAAAATTTACAAAAGGATAAAATGTTATAACATCAAATTACATGTCCTTGGCCCTCCACTTACCATATTCTACAATGCTTCATACAAACATGCTCACATTCTACAACAAGAAAACAATTGAAGGAAAAAGTATGGAGAACTTATCTCTTTTCTTTTGGTGAGGGGTTTGAACTCTTCCTCTTTCTTTCCTTCCCAAATCTAGCCATCTTGAGTACTTTCTTCCCCAAAAGTGAAGCTCCACTCCTCTCCTCATACTCTCTCCACCAAAGTTCTCCAAGAGGAGAAGTGGGTAACACCCCACTCCTCCTTCCATTTCAAATATATAGAAGTTTCACAAGTTGCAACTCTTGGATGGGAAGGTGTGGAGTGTACCTCTCCCCATCAATTAAGGTCATATCCCCATTAATGAGAATATGCATGTGGACAACTACCCAATCTTTTCACCACATCCTTTCCCTCAAAATTCGTCACTCTCCATTATGAGAGATTTGTAGGTGTCAAATCATGTTGTATGGGCACTATTGTATGCCCACTTGACCCCTACCACTATGCTATAGACCCTAGGGGGTTTATTTTTGCACCCTAACCCAAAAAATTGACCAACAACTCTCATTAAAAGCCCACTCAAGGTTCCATCCGAGTTTCAAACTTAGCTAGGGGTTACCAAGACCTAATCCCCACTCAAACCTCACATGAATCACAACTAAATTCTCTCACAACCTTAGTCTTCCAATACCTTAACTCTACTTGTTTCTAGGGCCCAAATGGGTTCAAATTTATATCCTCATGAAGAAGTCTTTTGATTTGCTCCTGATGGTTCTCCCTTCTCATGCTAACACTATAGCCTTCCTGCACATTACCACACGATCATATTAGCTGAACATTCTAAGCTTTAACTCTATAATAATCCATTTAGAATCTCAATTTGCATTATACGGTACATGAGTGTATTCTACCTTCATGTTATTGACAATACTTTAACCTCATGTCCAATGATATGCAAAAAAAAATATTGCCAAGGGATCATCATATTCATTATCCACCATATATTAATTCAAGAAGGACATATAACAAATTAGGTTGGTATTAAGTATACACAAGGCGGGGTCTTACAATAATATTATTTATATTTTTCCTTTGCTAACGGCAGAAGAAATAAATGCAAGGCCGAGACAGGATTATGAGTGCTCACTTGATTTCTTTTCTCTCTTGATGGCAAGTCGACCTGAGTTGCATGAGGTACAGTTGACATTTATGTTTGGACTGCACATTACCAACATCTACTGGGACAAGGATTAGATTTCCCTTAGGGTTATGTAGTTATTTTACTCATGCGTATAAGGAAAGAGTGGTCAGTTAGATTACACTCTAGCGCTTAGACCTTAGCATGCACTGGGTGCACTGAAGATGTGCGGAAGATCAGTCAGAATCAAATTTGGTCTATTTTTTGGGTCTTGGCCGAAACTTCATTTCAAATAAACATACACTAAGCCCTGTCAAAACCTTGTTTTTTTTTTATTTTAGGCTATGACATGCCAAATTGGAGAAGTTAGAGATCACTACCAGCGAGGAGGAGTTCAGAGGAGTGATCCCTAACAACGACCAGTCAAGTAAGAAAACATAGGTCAAGAAGGGAAAGGCGTAGGTGTGGGGTTTTGTAGCCTGGCCATGCCTTCCTATGAGGGCTACAGTTTGCCCACCATTCCAATGATCAAGAGCAACATTATTTCATTTATAATGAAACAACAACTCTCTTTTGATGCACTTATGGTTTATCTCAGCCATGGTTTCTAATTAGAGACTGCCTACCTTATTCATTATAAATGCATATAATTATGTATGTTTTTTCTTTTTTTTTGGCAGCATAGAATAGAAAATTGTTTATCTTGTTTAATTTACATCACATTTCTTTCAATATAAGATGGAACATTTTTCTTTTCTTTTCTTTTTCTTTCATACATTTCTTTCTTATATGACCATAGAGTATTTCCCTCTCTTATTTACCATGAGATTTATATTCTATAGATAGACCTTTCATTTTTTCATCATATACATAGAATGACACAAGTCATCTACCATTGATTAAGACTTATTCTTTTCTTTCTTTCATTTTACCACAACATATTAGCTTTCAATATTACCAGCAATATTTAAAAATACATTGAAACACACAAAAGAATAAGGCTTTCTCTGTTCATCCTTTCATTTGGAGCAAAATACTAACCTACAATATTGCAGCAATGCTTGTAACGCCCGTCGTGCAAACCCCAGAGAACACACACAATGCAAATAATTTTTTTTTTTAAATAATAAAAGTAAACATGCTATAACATTAAACCATAACCACATAACATATTACATAGTATTAACACACTTGGTCCTCTGGGGCACGCGAGGTTACATTGCAACACTAAACACAAATAAAATAAAGATTACAACATAACCATATACTTTTACAATAACCATAAACAATGATACATCCCAAAACCATGATGCGAGCATAATAAACATCGCATAATTACATCCATGATAAATCTCTTAATAAGAGTTACAAAGAGCCTAACTATTACATCATTGTTATAATATTACATTACAATTTTCTTGATAAATGAATTACATCAAAATTCCCAACATGGGGATTGATATAAGTATAATGAAATATAAAGTACAAATGAATGCTGGTACAAATCCAACTGGAAATGCTGAGAAGACCGAACGTTGATGGGGAACCCAACGGGTGCAGAGCATGTTCCACCCAACCATGTGAATTACAAGTAACTCACCCCCCGTGTTTAGAGGTGATGAGGAAGTGAACCCGACCATGGATGTCAAACTGACTCAATAACAACATGATACAAAACAAGTACAACTCAAAGTATACAATGAACAACCAACAACATTCACAAATCACATAACAAGTTAAAACTAATAAACCCATCACAGTGACACGAAGCATCACCAATTAGCAATCATGAAACAAATTCACAAGAATCAAAGACATCACAAGATACAATATCCAGAAGAACCGAACCAACACCCAAATACATTTCCAAATAAATCAGAACTAATAAAAAGAACACGATTCCATAATAACTTTAAATCAACCATTCGATACACCATTCCATAGGCAACAAGAAACAAGTCAGATGGGTGTCAAGGGGGAGGGTCATCGCATAGCTCTCATGGGATCCCCTGGCTCTTCCTCCAACTGAGGCGTCGGCACCCATCTATGGATCCCCTAGCCCTAAAATCAGAAACAACATAAATATAACAATATCCAGAGGTGACAAGAACAAAGAACAAGGATGTCTAGTGGAGAGTGTCATCGCATAGCTGTCATGGGATCCCCTGGCACTTCCTCCAACTGAGGTGCTGGTACCCATCTATGGATCTCTTGGCCCTTCCTCCTAACTGAGGCGCCGACACCATAGGGTAGCTCGTGCGGAGCCGATAATCTCTCATGAAGATAAGACTATGACTTTTTCAACCACGGCCTACTCAATCTATCACTAGTCTACGGTAGCCCTAATGCATAGATGAGGAATCCAGTTTTTCATTATCTTGTATGTTTTACTACCCATCCCCCTAAATTGTATTTTTAGATTATCACTTGTTTAACTACTCTTACGTGGGTTCCCCTGGCACTTCCTCTTACCTGAGGCACCGACGCCCACGAAGAGCCACTCTCCCTATGACCCCTAACATAATCAGAACTAGGCAAGGGTTGAACTATAACATAAAAAACATAATACTAAAACAAGAACCATGCGAGGCATTAATCCTCTCGCATCACCCATAATCAAAAGCTTTACAAAACTGTTCAACCCTTCCTCACATAAAAGCAATAACGCAAATTAACACTCTAAAAGACAAGGCTCTAGAACAAGGTTTTCACGATTTGACAACAGGGTTCCCACATTACGAGTGAAAATTTACAACCATAAGGAAAGGAAGACATTAACAAGACCGCTTGATTTCATAGTTAAGGAAAATGACTCACTTGATTACATAATCAAAATCACAAATTAACTCAATTTCATAAAACATTCCTATTACATCTAGAGTGCTAAAATAATCCAAGGTTTAAATATATTTTAAAATTAATCCCCAAGACATTTCGTACAATAATAATTTCCACAATAACAAATTAGAGCATATACCAATTCAAATTATTCGTTCAACCCATAAAATATGTAATACCCCTCCATGTTGGTCATTCTTGAAATTGGGGAAGTTGGTTGTTTGGTGACCATGTCTTTTTCACTTGTTGCTTGTGGTTGGTATTTTGCTAGGTCATGAGGACTTTTGGATTGCATCATTTAATTTAATTTTTATATTAGACAATATCAGTAACCTTATGACTAGAAGTAATTTATCAAAATTAATCTAAGTTTTAAGATCACTTGATTTGGTTTGGGATCAAATAAAGAGCGAGATTTAATAATAAATGTTAATTGTATTATCAGTGAAAATTTCTTATTTTAAGATGAAAGAAATTATAAAAGAATGAATTTGATAAAAATAATTATTGTTTATTAAGTGAATTTAATTAAGAAATTTAAAATTAAGAATTAACGTACATAAAATATTTAAGAAATTTTGAACTCAAGATTGAATAAGGATTAGAGCAAGGAAATCAGTTAAAAAATGGAAAAAGAATCATTTAATGCTAAATAAATAAATAATAATAAAACAACGTGATAAAATTTTGGGAAGAGTAAAAGACAAGAGAAGTTGGAAAAAGGTGGTATATGTTTTATCTTCCTTTGTCTCATCACCTTCTTGGTAGAGATTTCAATCATTGAACTCATAAATTAGAAGGCAAGAGGCAACTCTGGGGAGGTGGTTCTTTGGGGGGAAGTCGATTCAGATGCACTTGATTAATTGTGAGTGTCTTGCTCGTACTTTTGGAGGAGGCAGTATTGTTTTAAATCTATATTCTAGACTTTGTGTATTGGATAAGGGGATCCACCGACTACTAGCGTAATTGACAGGTCCTGTACACTCTCTTTTATCACTGTTAAGCTTTCCGCCTTTAAATTGTAAAAGGTCTATTTGAATCATTGCCAGCATGCCTGCGTTTTATTTTGCATAGATTGGAAGCGTGGACTCAGGTTTGAAGTGCTTCGATTGATATTTGTTTGCATTTGCTCTTTATTCATATTGCTTGTGAAGAAATCTTGGGTGAATGTATTCATTGCAGTCCATAATTTGACATCTAGTTATGCTGTTCCATTCATTTGTGTCTGAACATTTCTTAAGTTCTTTTTCAATCTGATTCATGCTTAACCTACAATCACTATATCCCTTGAGATGGTGATTGTTTTCTCCTGCTCTTGAGTCACGTATTTACACCTCCCCTTTCTCTTTCCCTTCAGCTTTGCTGATAACATTTGAAATTTGACATTAATGCAAGTAGATGGCGATATTTCCTTATTCCATTATTCACTTTCTGACATACTTGGCAACTTGTCTCAGCCGCAACACTTGAGCATGGTAGGGTGTTTAGATTTAAATTAACTCTCTGTTTTATTTTATAAAAATCCCAAATGTTATCCGCAAGGCTGGAGGAAGTGGCTTCTCACGTTTTTGCAACCGTAACCATCTCAAACTTGGAGGAAGCTTGGTTTGTGTGTCTTCTCTGATGCCGTCATTGAGCAGATTGTTCAAGTGAAGAAATTGAGGACCAATGAGCAGATTATTAAATTCTCTTGGTCTGCACAATGTTTCAAGCCTTTGCCAATTACCTCCGTTCAGTCGAAGCTGAGAGAAATTGATGTTATTGGATGCAGCGTTTAGATGAGAACCTTCGCATAGTCTGGTAATCTAAATTTATTTAATCTCCCTGTTACCACTGGCAACCTTTCACCGCTACAACATTTATACTTAGGAGAGTGTACAAATAGTTTTTTTTTCTGTTATACTTGACAACCTATTCTGTGGTGCCATTTAGAGTAGAGGCTTTGTGCAGAATTAAAGAGTCTCCCTGAAACCTTTGGAAACCGTCCCAGCTGCAAAGTTTAGATTTGCATCGGGTAGTAAATTAAATAATTTCTCTGATTTCAATTATCAAACTGTCTTAGCCATGTTCATAAACATAATAGGAAGTTTAAAAGTTTAAATAATCTCTCTTGCTAGATATCTGAAACCATACACTCATAATGATCAAATATATATGTAATGCAAAAAGGATTTTCAGTGTGTGATGTTGTGCTATACTCAATCACTTCACTTGCGCACATGCATGCACCTTGAACACTAGCAAAGTTTTAATTGATTCCAATATGCTCATTAATGCTATAATTCTGAAGATCTTCCTTGCTAAACTCATTTTGTGCTTATCCTGCAATTTTCTGCCCTTTACTCTTACTGAGAGTATTGAATTTTACTTTGTAACTGAGTTCCTTTTTTGTTAGGCATAATTTGCATCTCATGCTTACCTTCAACCTGGTCGGTCCTTTAGTTAAGGAGATAACTCTCTTAATTGATGAACAGTTATTTGAGTTTTTGAAGATTTGATATATATGTATATAATACATGATTATATGTATACTGCCTTTGTATGGTTTGTTGTAAAGATTAAGAAGCTATAATTTGTTAATAGCATACATATGCATCTTAGGTGTTATGATAATAGTAATTAGATGACTAAAATATTTTCTTAGATAAATGATTTAGTTTGTCCATGTTAAGCAATGTATGTTGATGTTTACCATGCTTATCTAATGGTTGTGTATCCTTATAGTTGGTAGTTTATAGGTTTCAATGATTTGATAATATCTCTCCTCCTTTTATTATCTTAAATATGTATTAATTTCATTAAAATGGAATTAGTTGATTAGTGGAATCAAATAAGTTAATATTTTTTAAAAATTATTTTAACTTTATCAAAAAGGTTTTAGTTATATATATATATATATATATATATATAACTTATATTGGAGAACCAAGACAAAGGAATTAAATAAGTAGATTTATAAATTGGAAATTATAAGTAGAAAAGAATTAAATGGAGTGAGTGGTATTTTGAGTACTTATAGAATCTAATTAAATGATGGTGCTGATTCTTAGCAAATTTGTCTAAAAAGAATAAGAAATTTAGGATATTATTATTACCACAATTATTATGGTTTATTCTTTGTTAATGAATATTGTTATTTTATAACCTTTAGAGTGGAATGGTACGATTAGTGTGTAAGCTAGATAACTAGGAAATTGTATTAAGATTGTCTCAAATATTACTATTCGAGGGAAGTAATCTTTTAATTTAATGATAAGGAATATTATGGAATGTGAAAATATGCCTTGAGATAATTACAACAATAATGCTCGCCCTATCCTGACAATGCAGGTGGAATCGAGACTTACTTCCTGCAATCCTGCATGCAAACAAACGTTGTGCACAATACATATATATCACAAATACATCGTGAGAGGAATTCCCAGCATAGTAGGGCACTCGCGAGTGAGTGATACAACACTATCCCTCCCACCAAACCACACATAATAGTCCAAACAACTTAGTAACTCATAAACAGTTTGCTTCTTATTAGTTAAGCATTATTCGCATAAGGATGCTAACCATAAACCTAATTCATCTACTATAACAAAATGAATTACCACTTGAAATTATAAGTATCTATACCTGCATATTACAATTATATTACCTTCGTCACTATGCTTTCTAAAGCCCACTTCCTGTAAATCAAGAGCTACCATAGAGCATTGCACATTAGTACCAATAATTCAAGTTGCATCTTAACCTCAAGATACTATATCCTACTAAAAATTATAGAATAATTATTCACAAAACCTCACAATTTCGTTAAAACTCATAATTTTCACACCAAGAACTCCACTTTAACCATTATTCCACACCAAAATTCACATCAATTTCAATAAAAAAGGTAAAATTTTACACCTTCACAGACATAATTCATCACTCAAGGACAACAAAATTGCAAAATCCACACACACTTGACATATTCACACACATAAAACACATCACCAAAAAAAAACACATTACACTAAAACAAGGGTCCATAAAGCATCCCCGACAAGAAGGATATCGGTGCATTGCGCACTACACCGAGGGTCCTATCCTTTCCCATTAGTTTCCTGCACCATCGACCCGATATCATCAAACAAAAGAAATTCAAGTTCACAACAATGACAAAAGAAAAGTGAAACTTAAGACTCACAGGTCTAAGCGCAAGGTTACATAGTGAGCACACATAGTGCCCAGTGCATGAACCTATGCTCTGATACCATGTTGTAAATATCTCAAGGCATATTTTCACATTCCATAATATTCCTTATCATTAAATTAAAAGATTACTTCCCTCGAATAGTAATATTTGAGACAATCTTAATACAATTTCCTAGTTATCTAGCTTACACACTAATCGTACCATTCCACTCTAAAGGTTATAAAATAACAATATTCATTAACAAAGAATAAACCATACTAATTGTGGTAATAATAATATCCTAAATTTCTTATTCTTTTTAGACAAATTTGCTAAGAATCAGCACCGTCATTTAATTAGATTCTATAAGTACTCAAAATACCACTCACTCCATTTAATTCTTTTCTACTTATAATTTCCAATTTATAAATCTACTTATTTAATTCCTTTGTCTTGGTTCTCCAATATAAGTTATATATATATATATATATATATATATAACTAAAACCTTTTTGATAAAGTTAAAATAATTTTTAAAAAATATTAACTTATTTGATTCCACTAATCAACTAATTCCATTTTAATGAAATTAATACATATTTAAGATAATAAAAGGAGGAGAGATATTATCAAATCATTGAAACCTATAAACTACCAACTATAAGGATACACAACCATTAGATAAGCATGGTAAACATCAACATACATTGCTTAACATGGACAAACTAAATCATTTATCTAAGAAAATATTTTAGTCATCTAATTACTATTATCATAACACCTAAGATGCATATGTATGCTATTAACAAATTATAGCTTCTTAATCTTTACAACAAACCATACAAAGGCAGTATACATATAATCATGTATTATATATATATATATATATATATATATATATATATATATATCCAATCTTCAAAAACTCAAATAATTGTTCATCAATTAAGAGAGTTATCTCCTTAACTAAATGATTGACCAGGTTGAAGGTAAGCATGAGATGCAAATTATGCCTAACACAAAAAGGAACTCAGTTACAAAGTAAAATTCAATACTCTCAGTAAGAGTAAAGGGCAGAAAATTGTAGGATAAGCACAAAATGAGTTTAGCAAGGAAGCTCTTCAGAATTATAGCATTAATGAGCATATTGGAATCAATTAAAACTTTGCTAGTGTTCAAGGTGCATGCATGCACGCAAGTGAAGTGATTGAGTTCAGCACAACATCACACACTGAAAATCCTTTTTGCATTACATATATATTTGATCATTATGAGTGTATGGTTTCGGATATCTAGCAAGAGAGATTATTTAAACTTTTAAACTTCCTATTATGTTTATGAACACGGCTAAGATAGTTTGATAATTGAAATCAGAGAAATTATTTAATTTACTACTCGATGCAAATCTAAACTTTGCAGCTGGGATGGTTTCCAAAGGTTTCAGGGAGACTATTTAATTCTGCACAAAGCCTCTACTCTAAATGGCGCCACAAAATAGGTTGCCAAGTATAACAAAAAAAAAAAGGATTTGTACACTCTCCTAAGTATAAATGCTGCAGCGGTGAAAGGTTGCCAGCGGTAACAGGGAGATTAAATAAATTTAGATTACCAGACTATGTGAAGGATCTCATCTAAACGCTGCATCCAATAACATCAATTTCTCTCAGCTTCAACTGAATGGAGGTAATTGGTAAAGGCTTGAAACATTGTGCAGACCAAGAGAATTTAATAATCTGCTCATTGGTCCTCAGTTTCTTCACTTGAACAATCTGCTCAATGACAACATCAGAGAAGACACACAAACCAAGCTTCCTCCAAGTTTGAGATGGTTACGGTTGCAAAAACGTGAGAATCCACTTCCTCCAACCTTGCGGATAACATTTGGGATTTTTATAAAATAAAACAGAGAGTTAATTTAAATCTAAACACCCTACCATGCTAAAGTGTTGCGGCTAAGATAGGTTGCCAAGTATGTCAGAAAGTGAATAATGGAATAAGGAAATATCGCCATCTACTTGCATTAATGTCAAATTTCAAATGTTATCAGCAAAGCTGAAGGGAAAGAGAAAGGGGAGGTGCAAATACGTGACTCAAGAGCAGGAGAAAACAATCGCCATCTCAAGGGATACAGTGATTGTAGGTTAAGCACGAATCAGATTGAAAAAGAAGAACTTAAGAAATTATCAGACACAAATGAATGGAACAGCATAACTAGATGTCAAATTATGGACTGCAATGAATACATTCACCCAAGATTTCTTCACAAGCAATATGAATAAAGACCAAATGCAAACAAATATCAATCGAAGCACTTCAAACCTGAGTCCATGCTTCCAATCTATGCAAAATAAAACGCAGGCATGTTGGCAATGATTCAAATAGACCTTTTACAATTTAAAGGCGGAAAGCTTAACAGTGATAAAAGAGAGTGTACAGGACCTGTCAATTAAGCTAGCAGTCAGTGGATCCCCTTATCCAATACACAAAGTCTGGAATATAGATTTAAAACAATACTGCCTCCTCCAAAAGTACGAGCAAGACACTCACAATTAATCAAGCGCATCTGAATCGACTTCCCCCCAAAGAACCACCTCCCCAAAGTTGCCTCTTGCCTTCTAATTTATGAGTTCAATGATTGAAATCTCTACCAAGAAGGTGATGAGACAAAGGAAGATAAAACATATACCACCTTTTTCCAACTTCTCTTGTCTTTTACTCTTCCCAAAATTTTATCACACTGTTTTATTATTATTTATTTATTTAGCATTAAATGATTCTTTTTCCATTTTTTAACTGATTTCCTTGCTCTAATCCTTATTCAATCTTGAGTTCAAAATTTCTTAAATATTTTATCTACGTTAATTCTTAATTTTAAATTTCTTAATTAAATTCACTTATTAAACAATAATTATTTTTATTAAATTCATTCTTTTATAATTTCTTTCATTTTAAAATAAGAAATTTTCACTGATAAAACAATTAACATTTATTATTAAATCTCGCTCTTTATTTGATCCCAAACCAAATCAAGTGATCTTAAAACCTAGATTAATTTTGATAAATTACTTCTAGTCATAAGGTTACTGATATTGTCTAATATAAAAATCAAATTAAATGATGCAATCCAAAAGTCCTCATGACCTAGCAAAATACCAACCACAAGCAACAAGTGAAAAAGACATGGTCGCCAAACAACCAACTTCCCCAATTTCAAGAATGACCAACATAGAGGGGTATTACAAAATAATAATACTCTTTATTTACACAATAATACAAATTAACCTTTAAACTATAATACAATAAAAAAAAATTACATTATAAACTATAATATACTAAATAAAATAAATATCCTTTCATTTAAATAGAACAAATTTTAATATTTAATATTTAATAAAATAAAAATAATATATAAAAACCAAAATATATTTATATATATAAATATAAATATATATATATATATATATAAATATAAATATATATATATATATAAATATATATATATATATATATATATATATATATACATATATATATACATATATATATATATATATATATATTTATAAATATATATATAAAACACGCAGTGAAAAAAATAAATAAAATTATAAAATTTTAATTTGGCAAGGCCGACGGCCATTAAAGTCTGCCCGCGCGTAGTCCCAAGGACTGCGTACAGCAGTCCCAAGGACTGCTGTGGACGGCAATCCTTTGGACTGCGCCCAACAGTCCTTAGGATTGCTACGGCAGTCCTGGGGCTGCCGTGTGCAGACAACCAAGGGGCTGGGGTCGGGTACGGCTCAGGCCGACCCACCCCTTCCCCAAAATATCATTTTATTTTTATTGTTATTTCTATTTTTTTTTCAAAAACACAATTCGTTTATAAAAGTAATTTTTGTAAAAAAATATCCATATAACAAAAAGGAAAAATGAACATAGCAATTTTTGAAAACTGAGCAAATAAAATATGAATTTGCCAGACGTACGACCGACGGCCGACGCACTGTTCCAGCCAGTTATTAAGATATACATATATGTGATATATATATATATATATATATATATATATATATATATATATATATATATATATATATATATATATATATATATATATATGAATATATATATATATATATATATATATGAATATATATAAATATATTATGTGTAAATAACTTATTTGCATAAAAAAAAATAAAAACAGAGTAAAATTCATATATTTTAAAAGAAAACCAGAGAGTAAAATAAGATAACTAATAAATCCAATATATATAAATAGATTAACAAAACTTCAAATCCATTATTCCCTACAGAAGATTATCTTTTACAAAATCTTCTTATTAATAAATTGATTATTTATTCAGAGACCAAAAGTTTTTGTTTTGACAAAAAAAAGAATAGTTCTTTTCTATATATATATATATTTAAAAAAAAAATCTAATCTAATATATTTCACCAGTTTTCAATCCAACAACTATTTTCCCTTATTCTCACAAATCATATTTACTAAGTTTGTTTTGTTTTCTCTGAAGCAGGAAGATAAAAGAGAAGTACTAGAAGAAAATTATAAGAGGAACCTAGTGTCCAACGCTTATTCGATATTCTGAAGATGCCTGCTTGATTCTGATACCTCGAAGAGTTCCTTGATTGTGCCTCCAAATCTCCTCTACAGAATTTCACCTTCGATCTTGAATCCTATTTTGCTGTTCAGAAGACTCTCCAAAACATTCACCAGAAACAGATTGACAATCTCTCTCTAAAATTCTCCTCCAAATGCAACAGAAGATTTCAATACCCCTTTCTAAAATTTCAGAATACCAAGTCAATCTCTTGCACAACTTCTGTAACCAATATGTCTGTCTGTCTGAAAAAAACACTTTTAAAATTCTTAATTAAATAAAATTATATTGTACATCTCTTCAAAAACTCTAAAAATCAAAATTAAAAGAAAATCAATTCTTTAAAAGCTAGCTCTTTCCCAGATCTCTATTCCTATTGGCTCACACAATCTTTTTATTCTTTTATTTGTTTTATTGCTTTAATTTCTGGTATTGCAACTTTTCTTGCACCTCACATTACATATTTATTTTAAATAAAATATTCTCATAATTATCCACCACCAATTAATTGATTAAAATAATTAAGCCATATTTAATATTTAATTATTATTTAATTGCAATATATGATTTTTCAAAAATAATTAAATCATTTACATATTTAAATACCATTTAATCCAACATTAAGATAAATAATTTATTTCAATCATTAAGATAAATCATAACTATAAATGCCCTCTTCAATAAAAATAAGACAAAACACATAACACAACATACAATGATGACAATTACATAAAAATCAACTATACCAAACAAATGAGACGACCTAACATCATGGAACGGGAGGACTTCATCGTCACCTCTGTATCAACATTTAACCATTGGGCTATAGGTGCTCACCCTGTCCTGCCGAAGCAGGTGGAATCAAGACTTGTACTTGCAATCCTGCATACAAATGAAGTTGTGTACATGTGCATATATACATAACATCAAAGCATTAAATCAAAATACTGCATTGTGAGAAGGAATCGCAACATAACAGGGCACTCGCGAATGAGTGATGCTATATTGTCCTTCGTCACACCTATTCTAACAATTATAACATAATCAATGAATTACATTTCTAACTAAAAATCATCTCATAACATATTAAATTAAATCACTGCATCATATCATAATTCAGAAAATCAACTGATATAACCAACCATAATGTCATATAAAGTAATCATGTCCATAATGAAATAACATCATCATCTAACGTCTAGCAAGCCAAATCAAACAATCATAGTATCATCACAGTATCCAAGCAAAGCATAGAAGATAATAAGTCTAAACAGTATGAGGGGTATTACAATGCTTAATATTACATTAAATAACACACAATTTAGTAAGGCCTGCTCTCCACCCTACTATAATGGCGTCATAGAGCCTCGTGGGCTCTAGCCATACCCCCGAGCAAGGTAATCTTTTAGCTCCAAGATGCTCAATGGAGTCTTTTCAAATTCTTACAAAGGAACAAAAATGACATAGCTCTGAATTTCATGCATCTAGGTTCTTCAATCTCTATGTTCAACCATGATCTATACAACATGCCAGATTCTTACAACAAATACACAAGTAAATAAAAATAGTAAGAACTTATCTCCTTTCTTTTGGTGAAGGGATTGAACTCTTTCAACCATCTTTTCTCCAAGCCAAGCCTTCTTGAACACTTTCTTCTCAAAGAGGTGGACTCCTCTCCTCTTCCCATTCTTTCTACCCTCTCCCTCAAGTTCTCCAAGAGGAGAAGTGGGTAACACCCATTTCCTCTTTTCCCTCCAAGTATATAGGCATTCAACTTGAATTCACTTGAATGAGGGAGAGACACTTGTCACTCTCTCATTTGATCTTTCAACACACATCCCCACAAGTTCTCACACATGTGTGAGACTTTTGGGGAGATGGGGAATGTACTATCACACTCTACCCAACAACCCTTACAAGGTGGCTTCACACATGTGAGAGCTTTGATGCTCTTTCCAAGTTCATTAATGAACTTTGGGGAGTGTGGTGGGGAAGTGATAATTGACTTCTCCCAACTCCCAAAGACTCAAATTCGTCACACCCTTTCAAGTGGACTTTTGAAGGATCAAATCATGTCCCAAAGACAATGTCACATGTCCAAAAGGTCCCCCTCCCATAGGTATAGGCCTTAGGGTTCTATTTTTGCACTAATATCAAAAAAATTGAACATACAACACCCTAAAAGGACAACTTTAAAGGCCAATTCGAAATTCAAGACCTAACTAAGGATTTGAAAACCCCAATAGATCTTACACTCTTAACCAGATGACTATAATCAATAAGGATCCAAAACAAAATACCTACACTAAGCCACCAATCATTAAAACCCTCCACTCAATTACAACTTAGACAAAACCCTAATTATATTTACATCCCTTGACATTACTCTCATATGTATTTTCCCAAATACATGTTAGGATTGAAATATAATAAACACCTATTCAAACTATCCATAAGATCAAATTCAATAGTTAGTAACCATAATACACATATATATTCATTTCCTTTCCCTATAAGAGATGAAAACTTTGAGCATGCATGAAATAATAAAGAAAACCGAACCTTCATTAAATACTTTTGGAAACTCCTTTAATAAAATTCATCATGCAACTTGATATCTAATTTATAGAATTTTTCCTCAAACTATCCTACCTTAGGTATACCACTCATTGATTAGAGTCGTCCTTTAAATTTACCTCAATGGTGCTTGGCTATTGATACTTATAGGAACTTCTTACTAATCTCCCAACAGTCGTGCTTTGTTCCTGACTATTATTATTTTCCAAGAAACATGAAACTTATTAGTGAGATTCAAACCAATGTTAGGTACACAAAATTCCTCAGCTCATATCGATCTAAGTGTATTCTTCATATGATAATTGTTCAAAAATATAAATATTATCTCCTTACATTCATTCTTAATAGTTTTCCCATTTTCATTTACTTAAGCGAGTTTATCACAATAATCATTTAAACTAGTTTATAAGAAAATCAAAATATTACACATGGGATTGGGTTAATTCATCTATTTATTCACCAACTAGCATAATTCAAATTATTAAGATGTCACATAATTTATAGATGGTGTTGGGCATCACATCTCCCTCCCCTTAGATTGGACTTCCTCCTGGAAGTCATTAAAGTTTGTAATCTTAAAATTCCCAGTATGGAAACACACATAACAAGTTAAATATACTAATGATCTTACCATAATAAGTATGAAAAACATTAGTTCATCAATACATGTGTAGGGATATCAATTACATAATCCAATAACCTAAATACTTAGAACACATTTTTTTTTATCATAAATCATTTATTTGATATACTCACAACAGAACAAATAATAGTAGTCATCCATTTTAATTAACATTTTTGATAAAAAAAATACACCAACATATATCCAAACACATTATCATCCTTGGATACCCTTCAAGGTTCCCTTTTACATTATAAACATCACTCATGATGTTAGATACTATTTTTGTTCCAATATCAATTCATGTCTCAAGGAATATTAGCTTTGCATCATTTGTTGCTATTTTTCTCACATAGTTCACAGGTACAACACATCACATTTACTTGAAATTTTCACATGTACACACAACAATAGAAAGGATGCTCTTCCCAATTGGGTGTGCCTATCCTCATCCAAAGGATTCTCTTCCCAAATTAGGTGCACCTATCCTCATACAACCACACAATTTACAACACAAGGCTCACACAATGGGGTTTATAAGGATGGATATTCTTGGATACCACTCGAGGCCCTTCTCTAAGGACTCCTCCATATAGATAAGAATAATCATAGAATGAGGGAAGAATGAATTAATGACTATCCCATACCAGTCCCATTCACAAACTCTTTCAAAATAATTCCCCAACACATCTACTCCCCTATACGACCTACCAGGGAACCCCCCGGGATATGGCAGTTTACAAATTCCACATTACACCACACATGCCAGCAAATTTGCAACCAAGGAGAAAGCCTCAAACTGAATAACACAAGATCATAAACCAAAGTTTCAATAAAACTCCCAAGAGGGAACTTATAAATTCAAGAGAAACAAAATAAAGATAAATTGTAGCTACATTGCAACTTTCCAATCATAATTCAAAGGAAAAATTAAACAAGTCCTTGAGGAAAATCAGACTATATAACTTCCAAATGGGTAAATAGCCCAATTACATAAATGTAAAATTACACATTGCTGGCACATAATAAAATAAAACATCAATCAAGAATTACAAATAACTCATATTTCAACAATAAAATTTGCACATTACAAGCACCACATGACTTGATAAGCCACCTAAGGGGAGGAGGGGAATGGTGGTTCTCTAACCACATCATAAGTATTATAGCATGCAATAATTGGTGGTCCCTGACCACATAAATATGAATAACGGGTGGTCCCCGACCACATTAATATGCATCACTGGTGGTCCCTGACCACATAAACATGAAGCACTGGTGGTCCCTGACCACATGAATATGAGTAACTGGTGTTCCCTGACCACATAAGTATGAATCACTGGTAATCCATGTTATTCCATCCTTTACCCATGGGTTATAAACATAAAGGAATAGGTTTGCACTATGAACCAACAAGTGCGGTTCTCATATGCGGGGGAGTAGGCCACGGTCAATGTCCATGGGGAGATTACAATGACTTGACATTTATCCTTTATTAGGATTAGGGACAACACCCTAAGTTCATAATCTTCTGATGGTAGACCATGTGCCTCTCAACCCCTATTTACACTAGCTGGCATCACACTCCCATTAGGGGGGAACCAAACGCTAGGGGTACACATTTAACATACAAACAATACTAACACAAAGGAATACATCACATTGCCTTTAAAAAACACACGTCCACACATATCATGTTTACATCATTTCTTAACTAGCTAACTTACACAATGGACCATCACAAAGGGTACACATAGGGGATCGTACTAGACATCCACCACCCTTATCCCAAGTTGGATACCCTGTATCTCATACTTGGGGCACAACACATTTACTGGTCTCACATCACATGACATAACACAATACACTCTATGAAATTTTTCATATAACATAGCAAAAATCAATATACTTAAATACACTCCATTTTCTTTAGGTGAAATTCACTTTTCTTGTCAATTTTGTAGATCTCTACTCACTTTGCATATGTAAAGGAAATCGCTAGACGATGCACAACTATAGCCTAGGTAGTACTCCATTTTCTTAGGTTTGACAATACATGGTATATTATACTTTTATCTTACTAATCCATTGTCCAACATCAGATATATGATCAATATTGGTTTTCTATATTTGAATCCATATTGTCCTTCCTCTTTCATTCAACTATGTTTGTTACATGTTCACTAACATATCCATATGGTAATTCCATTATATATATTTTGCAACATGATAAAGAATGTTTTCTACTCAATAAAGAAGTTAATCAATCATTTAATTTTGAAACATTATAATACAAGAGAAGAAAGCACACTCAATTCATAAAACACATGATAAATCATAGAATACTAATTTTCACAACTCATTAATCTATATATATTTTTAAACAAATATTGCATTTCACTACCTAAGGTTGACTCATTCAATCACATGTTATAGTCATAATTTTTTTTTTGTAATCACAATTATTTCTAACTTCTTAAGGTACAAAGACATACAATGAGTAACAATTCCTACCTCTAAGTTTTCTCTAGTGTGTTTCTCTTTCACACCCACACACACATTTTCCTCAAGAGTACTAGTCATTAGTATCTAGAAATGCACAACATCAGTTGGGAGTCTTTCATGGAAATTTTCATGTCCTTGATGATACCATTTAGTTTCTCAATCATTCAATTCACTAATTTTTTTTACATAATTCCTCACCCAATTTATAAATTCAAACAATTGATTCTTCAATTCTTGTGACATATACACAACCTTAAAGGTCAACACCTAATTGAATATGTTATTACTTCATATTAGACATACAATCCTTTCTTTTTTTGGCTCCACTTTATTTATTATCTCATTTATAAGGAAAGTAGTAATAGCATGCATTCTAGATAAAGTTTTAACATCAAGTTCACATTTGGATATGGTCTCATCACAAAGGTATGTTTAATTTTCTAGAAGTAAGTTATTTATACAATATCTAATTCAATTTTCACCAATCTTAACTTAGTTGCAACTTTCTATACATTCTCACCTATGACTTGAATCATGTTCTATCATTTTCTATTTTAGTCTATTGGTAAAACAACTCCAAGATTTATTAGTTGTTGTATTTCTATTACATTCACTAGGTCTTTGTTTACTTGCAAGAGTGTTAGGAAAACTTAATGTTTAACCATTTAATGCAAGCTAAAATATGATTTTGACCACTTTTAAAAATTGGATTTACTTTGCATTGCAAGGCTTTTATCCTTAGTTGGTGCCATCATACATGAATTTTATCCAACCAACCATAAAGTAAATTATTTGTTACTTCACGAGATTAAATCTTATACACTTGTGTGTAAATCAAGATCTTTGGGTATATGGATGAGATCTAGATATACCATGGTCTAAGACGTGCAAGATACAAATTCATGAGACATATTAATACCAATTTGTGAACAAGTCCTTAACTTAGGTCCAATAATCTATACCTTAAAGGTTTAATTTTAATCTTTCTGAAGAGTTTAAATCTAACAATATGGTTGTTCAAATTCCTCATATTCCATCCTTGTTGTCAAATTGATTTAATCAATTTAAGGGTTTAGAGATTTAACGTTATTCAACCACAACCTTTAACACATTAATCCCCTTTAGAGGTTCATATAGTTCCTTAGTGACAAATCTTCAAAAGTATAACTTCCACCCTTTATTTGTACTAAGATTCCTATAAGAAAATATGTTGCTCCCAAAACAACCATAACTTCAAGAAGTTGCATTACTATTCTATTTTATAATTATTGACTTAGGTAGCCAACGAAATTATGTTTCTTCTATAATACACATCATGATGTCTTATAACACTATTTATACACTATATAAAAATATCTTGCTTCAAAACTAAACTATACCTTTTTAAGATTTAAGAAAATTTAGTGTCAAAAGACTATATTAACCCCATAAACCTTATTAACTAGACTAATATGTGGCTCAAGTCATTTGCCTCATTTACTTAAAACAAGGGACCATGTTTTATATTGAGTTTCTCCTAAAAGTTGAATGTATTCAATTCAATGTATGTTCAACCCATCTATAATGGTCATTTCTTGGCCAATGGGTATTTTACAATCTTATTTGGGTTGGATAAGTACAACTAGGCTCATGTTTACTACAACATTCAACTCCCTTAAATTTTCCCTTCTTAATATTTTCTTGACAACACTTGAGTTGGTTTGCACATTATCCAAGCACTCACAATAATTACTATTTAATTTATTCCTAGAGCTCCCTAGAGTTGCAACCTAGGGCTCTGATACCAAGTGTCATGCCTGAAAACAATATCATCCAGAAAACCTAATTTTTTATTTTTATTTTTTATTTTTTATTCTTCAATTTTCTTTTACAAGACCATTATGTCATGCCCACAACTTTTCCTAGAAAACCCCACTAATTTTATTTTATTATTATTATTATTATTATTATTTTTAAACAAACATTAATTAAGCTAAACAACTCTCTAAGCATTTGTGACCGTGTACCACTAACATGATATGAGTTGTACACCCCATGTAGCCAACTCTTAGCTCAAGTGTGAAAGTTACATTTACATGATTGGTTGTATGGTTTCTACTAGGTCTCACTTGCAACCTCGACATCTCGCCTACTCCTAAATTCGACTAAGTTAAGAAAACTGTCATATTCAATTAGTATATATTTATTAAAACTAATATCTAGTTGTCATGCCTGGAATTTTACACGCAGAAACCCATCCAATTTTATTTTTATTTTTATTTTATTTTTTTACATATGAATAACCTTTCTTATTGACATTTATGCATGCACATCGAACTAGGGTTGGACAAGCCACATCATAGCCGACTCATCATCCAAAACTGAGGTGAGGGAATAAAATATAATTAGGCATATGTAGCTTCACACGCACACTTCTTCAAAGATCATTAGGTTGGCATGTAACCTAATTGGAGAAGTAACTAGGTTAAAACGAAAGGTTATCATTAAGGCTTATCTATTTTACAAGTAACCATATTATTATTTTTGCATCGATGGAAGGACCGTCAATTTTAATCATGCTCTTCATATTAGACCATTACTAATATTAACTAATATCAACTTAGCTCTAAATTTATTCACTTAACATAATTATCAATAGATTGATCTATTAATCATATAAATATAATTTTCAACATACTAATGTTAAAATTAATGCTAATGCAAAACATTTCCATTCTCTTGCAAATGATTTCTATTTAATATAGATATAAATAATAGTTACAAGAAAATTATCTATATAATTAATTTAGCCCTAAGAATATAAATTAAATTATACTTATATAAATATAAGTATTTCAAAAAGGAAGAAGTATACGTATTTAGAGTTAAGGGATGAATAAGTTATTTCTAAATCTGAAAAAACAATGTCTATATTATGAATTTTAAATTCAAAGAGAAAAGACATAACACATGTCACTTAGTAATCTCTCCCATTCTAAACATATACTTTCTAATTAAGAACTTTTCAAATACTCCATCGATTTCCTTTGGACTTTTATTTTAGATGATTGTATTCATTTACTTATATATATATATATATTTGTATTATCCTTTGGAAGTCTAAACAAATGAAATTATTTAAATGATACGAATTTTTTTTTTTTAACTATTCTCAACAGAGATCATAAAGTGATAAGCTTGTTCTTTTAAAAAAAAAACTCTAATCGCAGCAGTAATGATAATATTAATTCTTTCCATATATTTACTCTTATCACGTTAATTTTTCAGCTGTAAGTTAATATTTCAGTTGTAATTTTTTTTTCATTTTGCTGCGATCTTGGCATGATTTTTGGAACAGTCAACATCATTAACTAAAACTTACGTGTATTAATATTTCAGCTGTAAGTTAATTTTGATATTTTAACTTCTATGCTATTAATTGAGGTAAAAAGATGGATGACAAAATTGTGTAACCGCAAATAAGGTGGGGTGATTTGAATTACTGATGAGATTTACACTGCTCAAAACTTATTTCCAATAGACCTTAAATTCCTAAGGTACAGAGGGATCATTCAAGGCTAAAATTACTTACCAAATCCTCTCATTTCTACCACGATCTCATGGATCACACAAAAGCAGGCAATAAGAAGGTATTATGAATGCTGGTAAGTTGATCCAAAAATAACGTGATATGATTTTATTTTTTTATTTTTATTTTCTGGTGAACTGCATTAACTTCTTTTTGTTATTATTTTTCTAATTGGTGGAAGGGGTGGCTCTATAAATGCCAGGTCAGGTAAAGCATACCTATGATGATAGAAAAAAAAGTCATGAGTACCTATAACGATATAACTTATTAGGAATACTTTTCTTCTTGCAGAGAGATTATTTGACTCAATGAAAATTAATTGAATAGCTGAAAGATAAATACAATGCACCATACGTGGTCAAAAAATTTACAATTCTTATATGGCTCATATTTTTACCAACGATTGGACAATGACAGTGCATGGGCGACTCTACAACTAACTGACCAGATGATGGAACGGTCGAGAAAGATTTTGATTAAACATAGGTAAGATACGCCATTAATCCTTTCAACAGCATCACAGACCTACTAGTCCTTGGGCAGCGAGCTTCACGCTACCCCAAGGTGGAAGGAGACGAAACTGGGAGGATTCTTCCCTATATAATATTATTTATATTTTTCCTTTGCTAACGATAGAAGAAATAAATGCAAGGCCGAGACAGGATTACGAGTGCTCACTTGATTTCTTTTCTCTCTTGATGGCAAGTCGACCTGAGTTGCATGAGGTACAGTTGACATTTATGTTTGGACTACACATTACCAACATCTACTGGGAAAAGGATTAGATTTCCCTTAGGGTTATGTAGTTATTTTACTCATGCATATAAGGAAAGAGTGGTCAGTTAGATTACATTCTAGCGCTTAGACCTTAGCATGCACTGGGTGCACGGAAGATGTGCGGAAGATCAGTCAGAATCAAATTTGGTCTATTTTTCGGGTCTTGGCCAAAACTTCATTTCAAATAAATATACACTAAGCCCTGTCAAAACCTTGTTTTTCTTTTCTTTTAGGTTGTGACATGCCAAATTGGAGAAGTTAGAGATCACTACTAGTGAGGAGGAGTTCAGAGGAGCGATCCCCAACAATGACCAGTCAAGTAAGAAAACATACGTCAAGAAGGGAAAGGTGTGGGTGTGGGGTTTTGTAGCCTGGCCATGCCTTCCTGTGAGGGCTGCAGTTTGCCCGCCATTTCAATGATCAAGAGCAACATTATTTCATTTATAATGAAATAACAACTCTCTTTGGATGTACTTATGGTTTATCTCAGCCATGGTTTCTAATTAGATACTGCCTACCTTATTCGTTATAAATGCATATAATTATGTATATTTTTTCTTTTTTTTTTGGCAGCATAGTATAGAAAATTGTTTATCTTGTTGAATTTACATCACATTTATTTCAATATAAAATGGAACATTTTTTTTTATTTTTTTATTTCATACATTTCTTTCTTATATGACCATAGATTATTTCCCTCTCTTATTTACCATGAGATTTATATTCTACAGATAGACCTTTCATTTTTTCATCATATACATAGAATGACACTAGTCATCTACCATTGATTAAGACTTGTTCTTTTCTTTCTTTCATTTTACCACAACATATTAGCTTTCAATATTACCATCAATATTTAAAAATACATTGAAATACACAAAAGAATAAGGCTTTCTCTATTCATCCTTTCATTTGCAGCAAAATACTAACCTACAATATTGCAACAATGCTTAATATTACATTGAATAACACACAATTTAGTAAGGCCTGCTCTCCACCCTACCGTAATGGCGTCATGGAGCCTCGTGGGCTCTAGCCATACCCCCGAGCAAGGTAATCTTTTAGCTCCAAGATGATCAATGGAGTCTTTTCAAATTCGTACAAAGGAACAAAAATGACATAGCTCTGAATTTCATGCATCTAGGTTCTTCAATCTCTATGTTCAACCATGATCTATACAACATGCCACATTCTTACAACAAATACACAAGTAAATAAAAACAAGAACTTATCTCCTTTCTTTTGGTGAAGGGATTGAACTCTTTCAGCCATCTTTTCTCCAAGCCAAGCCTTCTTGAACACTTTCTTCTCAAAGAGGTGGACTCCTCTCCTCTTCCCATTCTTTCTACCCTCTCCCTCAATTTCTCCAAGAGGAGAAGTGGGTAACACCCATTTCCTCTTTTCCCTCCAAGTATATAGGCATTCAACTTGAATTCACTTGAATGAGGGAGAGACACTTGTCACTCTCTCATTTGATCTTTCAACACACATCCCCACAAGTTCTCACACATGTGTGAGACTTTTGGGGAGATGGGGAATGTACTATCACACTCTACCCAACAACCCTTACAAGGTGGCTTCACACATGTGAGAGCTTTGATGCTCTTTCCAAGTTCATTAATGAACTTTGGGGAGTGTGGTGGGGAAGTGATAAGTCACTTCTACTCACTCCCAAAGACTCAAATTCGTCACACCCTTTCAAGTGGACTTTTGAAAGATCAAATCATGTCCCAAAGACAATGTCACATGTCCAAAAGGTCCCCCTCCCATAGGTATAGGCCTTAGGGTTCTATTTTTGCACTAATATCAAAAAAATTGAGCATACAACACCCTAAAAGGACAACTTTAAAGGCCAATTCGAAATTCAAGACCTAACTAAGGATTTGAAAACCCCAATAGATCTTACACTCTTAACCAGATGACTATAATCAATAAGGATCCAAAACAAAATACCTACACTAAGCCACCAATCATTAAAACCCTCCACTCAATTACAACTTAGACAAAACCCTAATTATATTTACATCCCTTGACATTACTCTCATATGTATTTTCCCAAATACATGTTAGGATAGAAATATAATAAACACCTGTTCAAACTATCCATAAGATCAAATTCAATAGTTAGTAACCATAATACACATATATATTCATTTCCTTTCCCTATAAGAGACGAAAACTTTGAGCATGCATGAAATAATAAAGAAAACTGAACCTTCATTAAATACTTTATTTACAAGTGTACTAAATTTACTTTTGGACACTCCTTTAATAAAATTCATCATGCAACTTGATATCTAATTTATAGAATTTTTCCTCAAATTATCCTACCTTAGGTATACCACTCATTGATTAGAGTCATCCTTTAAATTTACCTCAATGGTGCTTGGCTATTGATACTTATAGGAACTTATTACTAATCTCCCAACAGTCGTGCTTTGTTCCTGACTATTATTATTTTCCAAGAAACATGAAACTTATTAATGAGATTCAAACCAATGTTAGGTACACAAAATTCCTCAGCTCATATCGATCTAAGTGTATTCTTCATATGATAATTGTTCAAAAATCTAAATATTATCTGCTCACATTCATTCTTAATAGTTTTCCCATTTTCATTTACTTAAGCGAATTTATCACAATAATCATTTAAACTAGTTTATAAGAAAATCAAAATATTACACATGGGATTGGGTTAATTCATCTATTTATTCACCAACTAGCATAATTGAACTTATTAAGATGTCACATAATTTATAGACGATGTTGGGCCTCACAAACAAGGTGTGAGTACATTAGAATGGTTTTGTGTTTTTCATAGTCTTCAATTGTAGGTATGCCATTCTTTCTAATCATATATGTTCACAACCATGTTTCGAAAACAACAAAACGTGTATGATCATAATTTTTTTATCAACATCTAAATATACTTAGAATAGAAAAATCTATATTATACTAAACAACCTAAATGATGATGAAATGGTAATCCAAACTAGAAAATATGTTTAGAATAAAAAATGTATATTATTATAAACAATCTAAATGATGATGAAATGGTAATGCAACCAAGTTCAAGAAACAAGAACTGAACATGTAGGATACATGAACCCATCATCATTTGTCATCGGTTGTGTTAGTTTTTTCTTTCCCTATACACTTCATTCCAACCGATAGTCTAATCCCTCTTCATTCCCCTATGGTGCTACAACTGCATACACATGTCTTGGCTATACAAGATATGAAAGATGGTCACAGTCAAGTGAACTTTCCATTGCATATTCTAATGAGGATTGTGATATGGATAAAGGGGTTAGGTACTATGGAATCCATGTATCTACCCTCTCACTTGACTCACACTGATCCCAATCACATTGAATACAATTCTTACAAAAACAAGTCTGTAACACCAAATAATCTGCAGGCTAGAGTCTATTCCATATATCAACATGAAGTCAATTCATAGCAAGCAAATGGAATGATGTCCTTATGAAATAAATCAACGTGTCTAACATTATAAGAAAAATAGCAAAGTAAACAAATTGAAACATGAAAAACACATTGAATACTCTATCTCATAGTGGATTGGTGCTTCGTCAATATGGAAAGAAGCCCTTTCCCAATCCTTTGCTAAGCTCTATGATGAAAATGATATGAAAATGCTATGAAGATTGTAAACTTGTGGAGATAGATACTAAGATTGTGGAGGAGCAAAACAATAGAGGAGGCCTTTATTTATGACCAAGAAAGATAGAAGAATGCCAGACATGGAGGATGTGGGACTAAAAACCAACCAATAGGAAGGAGACACTTGTCAACATGTGAGAGGTTGAGGAATGAGCACATTTTGGTCAGTGTGCCAAAGAGGGGGAGATTTGAAATTTGAATTTGAGAGAACTTTAAATGCTGAGTTTGACCTTTGCAAAATACATGTAAGACCTCTTAAATTATTTTTTGGATGTACATGCCAACTTGGGGGGAGATTCAAATTTGGAAGAATATTCTCTTTTTATGCCAAGTTGAAAGAAAATGATGGATTAATAAATCAATAAATTGATTTATTTGTGCAAGTGGGAAAAGCTAGAGGATGTGATGGGTGATTAGGATTAGATTAATCATGATTTGATTAATTTAAGAGGTGATCAGGTGATTTTGACATTCAACTTAAATATTTGGATTTATTTAAATTAAATGAGAAGATAAATAACATTAGAGATTTAATTAAGTATTTTGATTTATTTAATTAAATGAAGGAACTTTAGGAGATTAATTAAATAAAATTGGTTTATTTAATTAAAGAAATGACTTAGGATTTTAATCAAATAAAATTGATTTGTTTAATTGATCTAGTGAATATGATTATGCATGATGTGAATTTTGCGTGTCTACAAAGCCATCTCTCGTGTCCATATGGTCCATGCACCCACATCTGAGCTTCAAAATGAATACATCTTTGAAGAATCTCTAATTGTTTGACATTCCATTTTGTCTCCCACTATGCGCTCCTCAACCAACCAAAAGAACCTACACACTTGTGAATCAAGTGTCCCTCATCATGATAGTGCATAAGTACACCAATCAACAATAGAATGTGCATCACTGAATGTTGCACCACCTATGATCTTCATTTGTTCCTTAACCAAAGCTCTCTTCACACATGCACCTATGCCATCATGCTCGCCTTTTCCATTCCCATTTCGAAAAAACTCCAAATATGTGGTATACCCCTCGCTATATGCATCTTGCTCAACCGATAAAACATGTGATCATTCTTGAATTGCCCTATGCAATTATCTAACCAAATTAGATGTTGACCCATTGCAATTCCTTTTTCCTGTAAGAACTCAATTTTTTTTTTTAAATAATGTTGTACAAACTCAAATGAATGAGATTTGTCATCACTCATGTAAAAATGGTACTCCCTGATTATCTTCCTATCCTCTTCAGTACTATCAGGGGAATTCCTATATGTTATGTCAATAAAAATAGCAATTTGAATAGAATTATAATATTGTGATTGAACTTAATTTTGTGGTTGCAATGTGTAATTTTCATCAAAATCAACTACAAATACAATATTTCCAATGGGGAAATATTCCTTACACATCCTGAATTGTAAATCCAACCACTGTGACCTATGGATATGCCTTGCATACTTATATAAAATATTTTTCTTAAAATCAAAAATAAAATCAGCAATACTTACCTCTCTTGGAACCAACTCTCATCTAGAACCATCACCTCCACTCTTCAATGTGTATTTGATTATCTCAAACCATTTTTTCTTAACAGTCTTGTTACCAAAATGATGATCACTTCCCTCATGAAAGCATGTTACAAACTTTGATAAACCACCACATTGCAAACATGTTTCAATTAAACAATCACTTCTATAAAATAAGAAACCATCACCTCTAATGCATAATATGAATCTAACAACTCCCTAGATGACTTGGGAAGTTACAATTCATGACACTCATTTCATCAGTATGCATAGTAGAATGAATATGGCATAACAATTCATGACACATTGAAAACTCAACATGGTATTTACAACAACATGTATTACAAACATTAATAGGTATACAATAAAATGGCTTGCAAGAATCAAAAATCCTTTGCGATATTTGCAAATTTAGATGTTCTTGAAAAATTATTTGTACAAAATTATTTGGATACATTCCAAAAAAAATTTAGGATGCGGTGTACGATCTCGATTACCAATTCATAACTTTAAAACATCCTTTACATTCAATGATACTCTAGAGTGAGAATTCCAAAATTGTTCAATTTGCATCTTTACATTATCGGTTAGCTTTTTATCAACACATGGAAGCCTCCCACTAAAAGCCCACATATCATTTTCAAGAGGACTATCGAGTCTTCCTCTTGTTGAGAGTGCTCTATTCAATGTTTTATAACTTAAGTTTAAATCAATACGAGTTTGTCTCATTAAATGAGCCTTTCTCAAATGATGTCTTACTAGTGAGGTTGTGATCATTCTTTGAGTAGCCCTTTTGTCATTTTCCTTACTAGTCTTTCCAATATAGGTTAGAGCATTAAAAAGATTTTTTTATGTAATAAGACTATTTTTTTCTATTTTTTTTGTGAGATGAATCTTCAATTTTTTCAATAATAGACTCATTGTAAATCTTAAGTAATTGCACAAAAGTTGACATTGTTTGGTTAATGTCTTATCAGAAAAGTATTCATTGAACATTTTGGTAGCCCACAAATGAACTGTTTGTTGTGACCTTTTTTCTTCAAGATTATCAATTTTGTTCTCATCTATTTCAACAAACCATTTAGTGGTTCTCTTGTAATTAGGTGTTACATAAGGTTCACTTTCAACATTTTCAATGTTATCAATATTTTCATTTGCAAGTTCAATGTTATTAACATTTTCATTCTCACTATTTTCAATATTTTCAATATTTTCAACATTTTTAATAACAATTTCATTTTCAACAACATTTTCATTGTCAATAACAATTTCATTTTCAACCACATTTTGATTTTCAATAACAATTTCATTTTCAACAACATTTTCATTTTCAATAACAATTTCATTTTCAATAACATTTTCATTTTCAATAACAATTTCATTTTCAATAACAATTTTATGTTCAATAACATTTTGAACAAAATTTTCATTCTCAATATGATCAATAAATATTTCAACTTATATTTCATCTTCACTTGAATTAACATTTATTAGTGTACAAGAAGCTTCAATTTGAATATTTTTCATCCCTTGTCTTCTTTTCCTCTGACTTTCTCTATCTTTTGCTCTATATATGCTTCAATTTCATCGGTTGTTAGGTTTCTTTTACCTTTTCTCTTATGACGAATGTTGTTCCCCATTGCACAAACAAAAAAACACACACAAATGATTGTAATTGTAAAAAAAGTGTAAGAGAATCTTTCAAAAGAACAATTTTGTTTGATATGGATAGAAAGCACAAGAATTTCATGATAGAGAGAATGTAGGGACCATTGAAATACTAAAAATGGTCCCATTTTTGTTATTTATATCATTTACAAAATGGATATCCATTTCAAAACGAATATCCATTATGTCTTCCACTTGACATGCCCAGTGCTGGTGGAAGTCTACATTTACAATATTAAAAAAAGAAACAAATATCTATTTACTTTAGTGGTATGTATTATTATACCATAGTATATATATTTATTATATATTATATTAATTTACTATATATATTTATGTATTATATACTATATATTAATATATAATAAAGAAAATGGATATCCGTTTACTTGAATTTTAAGAATTATTAGTTATAATATATTATGTATATATTTATTATATATTACTATATAATATATAATATATATTGATATATTAATATTTATAATAAATATTAATATATTAATATTCCGATTTCGCCGGCGTTGATCCCGTTCGATATGCCGATTTCTTTTGCCGGAAGTGCCTGACTGATGATCTGATCGACGGAAAGATCCTGTTCGATCCGTTCGATCTGGTCTGATCGATCCGGCACCGGTCTGATCTCGTCTGATCTGACGCAAACGTCGACGTCTGCCTGATTTGATCTCCTGATCGATCCGTCTGACGGACTTCGATCCGAAACCGGCAACGGTCTGATCTGATCGTCACAATTTCACTCTCCCCCTCTATCCTAATTCTTCATGAATTGGCTGCAATCAATAAATAAATATATAATATATACTTATATGTACAAATATATTATATAATGTATATTGTATAATATTAATATTATTATATTATTTATATATATACTATATAATATAATATATATTACTATTATATATACTATATATAATATAATAATATAATAATATATAATATAATAATGTATAATATAAATATATTATAGATAATATAGCATAATATATATTATATTTTATATAATATATATAATATATATTATAAATATATGTATTATAAATACATAATACATAATACAGATTATATATATGTATTATGCATAATACAAGTAACGAATATCCATTTTTTTCTGACATAATCAGTAGGCTTGGGATTTGGCTCAAGATTTGGTTCGTGTTTGCCTAACATGGGAAGTCAATGCAAAAAACATGTTTTCAAAGTTTGTTTAGTTTTCTGAAGTTCTCCCTTGTGGCTGACGACTTTTTTTTATCCAAATTTCATGAAACAAAAGAAGTTTTTAGAAAAAATTGTTATCTTTCCACCAATATAAGTTATTCCTTATTTTGAATTTAATAAATAATTATTATCGATTTTCTAAATACATTACGAATAAATTCCTGATTGATAGGCTGATTAAAAAGCTTATATAACTTTCAAACTACTTAACATTTTTTGAACCTACAAGATGCACCACATTCTATGCTTCACATACTGTAGGGTAAAAATAAATGAATTTCATAAATTTTTGACCAAGTTATGGTGGTAAGACACAATTTTTTTAATAATTCTTAAAATTTCTAATAAAAAAATCATAACTAATTATTTAAATGGAAAAAAATTACAAAAAATATCTAGCACATCCGAGCATGTTTCCTCTACTTATGTTGAAAGATTCAGAAAAAATAATTATTTTTTTCGTGTACTTAGGGCGATCAGACATACACCTAGTTCTTATCTTTTTCCTAAAAAAATTAGTACCATTGCCTTGAAATTTCATTTTTTTGTAAAAGAGATTTACTTCTTTCCAAAAAAGGACTAGTAGCCTAGAAACTACATTCAATTTTCTACAACTTTTATTATTACATATTTTTCAAATTATGTTAATAACCTATTCAAATTTTTATGTCAAGTTGAGTAACTTTGATTTTTTGAATTTTCATCGCCACTTAGAGGCCTAGTTTGGACTCCCATGATCCTGCACTGACCCTGGTTGTAATCAATTTTCAAGACAATAGTCTAGATCAGTGATCCACCCTTAGCATATTTTGTATTGTTTTCCAGATTAAGTAATAGAAGGAAGAAGATGTATCAGACTATGCCTATATGGCCTTTATTTTGCATTTTATACTCTGTTCATACATGATAGAGCTTTGTGTCAATTTTCACCTTTCAAATATAAGCTTGATAATTGGTTCTTAGTTCTAGATTTTATGCTTATCTAACCTATATATACAGTGAATTGGATCATGTTTTAACACTCCTTTTCCTGTTAAAGATAAGTTACATCTCATACTATGATGTTGGGTGGAAACATTTTGTAAGGGTTTTAAGCATCATTTTTAATTTCAGTTCACAATATTTTGTTGAACCTTAATGGGTGCTTCCCATGTGAAAGGATTTGAATGACTTATTTATGCTTATATAGGCCTTAGCTATTTTTTCTCCTTTCAACAATGAAGGGGTTTTGGCATTATGTGTTCATTTTATCAGAATTGAAAACCTTTTTGGCACATTTCCTTAGTTAAGTTTTATTTATGTATTTTCTTTTCCCTTTTCCCAAATAGAAAGGAAGCGCTGGCTTCTTTAAAAATCCTGGAGGTCATCTAGTGAAGCGCAAGTAGGGCCCCCATTCATTGAATTTCTCGTAAGGCTATTCAGAGAGGCACAAGCCTTTATGATCAACAAATACTAGGGAAAATATAATTTAAACAATAAATATTTTTTATTATGAGAAAAAGTTTTTCAAGGGGCTCTGAAACCCCATAGAAAAATAGGTTTTGAAAGGACCCAAAACCCTCACACAGATCGCTACCTAGAGATAGAACATAGACAAATAGCATCCAAAAAAAATACTCAAAAAGAAGATAATACATTAAACCCGAAAGTTATTGAAGTAAGGCCATAGCCTCACAACAAGACATCTCAGAGAAAACAACAATCTTGAGCCCAAAAATCAATAGAAAATAAAAAATAGCATGTAGAAGCCCCCTTTTAGCCAATCTCAAACTCAGCAGTAGAGGCAACCTCCACCTCAATAGGTGAAATCTTCACCACAAAAAGAGAAGTAGGATAAGAAACCATCAAAATAAAAACCAAAACTTCACCCACAAGAAAATTGTCCACCTCAATAGGAGAAGACTCCACCTCTCTAGGATAAGTAGGTATAGAAGTTGGAGAAAGAGCAAGATATGCCAACATAATTTTATTAGTAATTTGGGAAAATGAAACCCCATCACCACTCTCAAGAGCAAGTTCTTCCTCAAAAGTGGAATAATTTTAGGCAACCAAAGATAATATCTATAGGAAACAATCTAAAAACATAACAACAAACTCTCCCACAAAAAAACTCCACTTCAATAGGAGAGGACTCCACCTCAATAGGACAAGTAGATGAAGAAGTTGGGATTCAAGAGCAACAAAAACCATCTTAAGGTTAACAATAATCTAGGGAGATGAAACCCCATTAACATCCTCAATAATCAGAACTTCCTCTAGAGCAGAAGCATCTAAGGCATCCATAGAGAAACTCACCAAAGAGTAGACCTACAAAAAAATAAAATTTCCCATAAACTAGGGCATTAACTCAAGGAATAACTACACCTAACAAGCCACACTCTCCAACATCACTAAGGCCACCAAAAACTAGAAGATCACTAGCTTAGGTGTCTCAAGCACCCATAACTTCCAAAACATGGAGGCACTGAGAACAATACTCCCTTGAATAAAGGTAACCATCAAGCCATTCTTGTAAACCTTGGAGTCACAAAGGCCCACACTTTTGAATGAATCCTTCAACTCAACCTTTGATGAAAGAAAACCTTCAAGCATATTAGAGACGCTACCCCCAAACATTGTTAGGGGGTAGTAACATAAAATGGGGATAACCCCCACAAAGACTAACTAGGCTGATAGGCCACCAAAAAGCTTGAGGGATTATAAGAAAAAAATGGGAGAAGCCCCCTCACAAACCAAGCAAACTGAAACACCAATGTTCCAATAACCAATAGAATCAAAAGCAATAGAAAGAGTGACAACACAAAATGTGAGCCTCCATAGCTATGCAATTGTCAGCCTTCATAGCTGAGCTAAACCAATAGTACCAACCATGTTAAAGGGATATAACAAAGGAAACTAGCATCTCCTACTCCACATTAAACTTATACACATCCCAAATGGGAGCCAGAGAAGATAAGATGCATGTAAAATAGCATCCAAAAACTTCACCTTGGCTGAGTATTTAATGGTCATTATCTTCACTCTAATCTAACATATGCCACAATATTCATGCAACAACCCCTCCAACATAGAGCCACCAAGAAATAAAAAGGGAACAAGAAAATATCAAGAAAACTTAGGAGCAACACAACCACAAAAAAATCATCACCTACCTCATCAAAATTCCCATCATCATCACTCTCAACACCTCCAAAACTCAAATTGACTCTACCAATCCTATCCCACCCATTTCAATCTCCTCACTATATTTTATTTAAACAATAAATGTTGGTGCTTCGTTGACTAGCATTCTTTTTGTTTTGACTACATGATGATAGTTAGAAGGTGCTTATTTATGAATGATATGAGTAAAATTATGTGTTAGGGTTAATTTTATGATCTGTTACTTCCTTTATTATGTACATTGAGGATCCACTAGAGCTATTAATGTACATGTTTTATTTTGTGGATGTAAAGTTCTAAAAAGTTAAAATTTACACATGGATAGTGTGACATGGTCCATGGATAAAAGCTCTTTCTCATGTTCTTTTATCTTACCTATTTATACCTTGAAGCTTTGAATGATCAAATATGTTGCAACCATTTATTTTGGTAGTCTAGCTGCTAAGCGGAATGTTTTATTATCCAATATATTCATAAATATAGTCAATGGACTTTCTTTTCTCAAATTCTGATTTTGGGATGGAAACGAGCTAAGTTGTAGAGAGAATTGGTCACACATGTTTAGGTTTCTTACAAAATGCTTTCTAGGTTTTGTTGTTGGCTCTTTGAATTTTCCAAAACATACTTAATTTTAAAAATTGACTTGGCAACATAAAAGGTATGACCATTTAAACTCTTCCATTTTTGCTATGAAATGTTAATTGGAACTTGTGAGATGATTTATATGGTTTAAGTATGCAAATTTAATGATTATTATCATTATTTGTGAATATATTATTGTGAATATGGGTGAATTTATTAAATATCATGTCACAAGATCATATGGAAGGGTTCTAGATTTGAAGAGTTGGAAAAAATGAGGTAAGACCTCTTGTTCCTAATTTACTTAGCGTTCAACGAAGTTAGGAATTATGGTTGTGTTGTAGATTAGGTTCCTTGGTGGTATTCATTAGACATGTTTAACATTGAAATATACTATTCAAGTTGAATTTAATGGAATAAATGTCCAATATAGAATTTGTCTTTTAGATATTGTCTATCTATCTAATTGAATGTCCAAATATCATAGGAAGATGATGGGCACATTTTTATGCTATAAATATTGTTAGTCATTGGTTACATTGATAAGTGGATTATATTAGTTTATATTCTCTTCCATAATATGTTTATCAATAGATGAGTGCATAAAATATGTGTTGCATGGGCATATAGGTATGTTAGCTTGACAATGATTCATTTACTACTTTAAATTACATCGTGCATGTTGACCCATGTAGCTAGACCCTTTTGTGATGGGTCGGGCCCCTCTAATATAGTAGCATGGGGAAGCTTTATGCTTCATGTTAAGGTGGATATCACTTCAATGATACTCTCTTTCTTGCTTCTAGTTACAAAGATGGGTAATAGAAGGGGTTGGTAATGCAAGTGTTAATGTGTTATCAATCTTGTGACCAACTGATTGAGAAGAGTAGAAGAATTTGTGTTTCTTGTACTTATCATTACAATACTATGGCTTTGTGTTTGTTATAGAAGAGTTTGTTTGCTAAAATGTAATCTATTGCATATGATATCAATCTAGTTTTGAAATGTGTAAACCTTTATCTATAATACATGTGTCACCAAAAATTGTGTACTCTTGAAGAAAGAGACAATTTTGTGATTAATTTGGTCCTATTTTAGACACCCTTGCATCAATCACCCCTTAAAAACTGCATTTATAGGCCCCTAATGATCATGATTTTGGACGTTAAGACCTATTCCACTCACAAATCATACAAATCCTAACAAGCAACATTCAAACCACTCAAATTTTGTGAAAACCACCTCAAAAATCCCTGGTGGGACTAAGTCACCCAGGGTGGGCGACTTAGTCCCATTTGAGCTATTTTCCACTTTTGAGTAGGAAATCACTAACTTAATTCAAATCATTAAGGGATGACATCTTGTGAAGTTAAAATAATGAATAATTTAGTGTTAATGCCTATAAATACATGTTTCTAGGTCATTTTTAACAACATTAAGTCATTTTTACAAAGCTAATTCAAGATTCAAGAGCCAAATATCCTTCACAAGAAGACTCATTAGTCTTTCTACAACA
>VDFB02294853.1:0-28312 GCA_007258455.2 Sequoia sempervirens
GTGTTGATCATTAAATGAAAACTAGTGAAATGCAAGTTATTTGAAAACATAGTGATGTATGGAAGGATGACCTAAGAATGGAAACAAACAATAATAGAAATGAAAGAGACTGAAGAGGTTCACTTGGAAGTTGGAATGTGATGCAGAGAGGCTTTGGAATCCTATAGAAATGATTGGTGAAGCCACTTGGGACACTTACACCAATATGGGCAACTTAGTCTTGTTTTGGGGAAACTCTGCCATAATAGGTTTTAGAGAAATCAGTGTCCAAATCTCAAAAATACTTTCTAGGCTTGGAAGTGGGACTAATTCACCACAAATGGTGACTTAGTCCACCTAGGAATCTTGGAAAAGTCATGACACGAATTTGAAGTCTTCAACCTACATTGTTGTTCCTAATAGGCTACCAGATCCGAATCTGTAGAATAATTTTGTAGGTGATCTCCAAGCTTCTTTTAGGGTTTTTTTGACTTTGAATGAATTTGATGAATTTATGACACCTTTTACCACCATTCTCTTTGAAAAATCTACAAAAAATATTTGCAAAACATGCATTCAAAGAGAGGGAAAAGGGTTAAGGGTTAGAGAATAGGGTTTTGCTTTGGTCAAACCCCAGTTTTGTAATCAAACCCTTGAAAATAAAATGGAATGAAAGGAGAATGATGAATAAATTTGTGGGACCAAACCTTGGTGGAAAGACTGGAAGTGGTATCTAGACACCCCTTTCAGCAACTACAAGCCTTGGCTTGGTTATAGGTGGCTTTCACCACACTTTCCTATGATTCAGATTTTGAACTAGAGGTGGCTTCTTCAATCTCCCACTTGTGTTTGGTGTAAAATATTTGTTGCCACTTGGTCTACAAGTGTTGAGCCAAAAATTGCCCACTTTTCTTGGTGTATTATTTTCCAAGGCTTTCCTGTGGGTTCTTGACTTGTTCACCTGGGGCTCCAAGACCTTTGTTTCCCTTTTTGTGGGCAAGCTAATAATTTTAAGCATCTTTTTTGCAGTTTTGGACTTGGATTCATGAATTTTTTCAGCCCTTTAGGCCAGATCCTTTCTCTTGGCATATGGTGTTGTTGGGAGATTCTCCTAGATTTCCTACAAAATTCACCTATCTTTGGCACACTTTCAGGGTGAAAATTCTCTTCAATATTTGGAAAGATAGAAATTCTTGCATATTTTCACATACTCAAATGGATGTTCATGTATCTTTGTATGCTAAAGCTATTATTTGTTCTAATTTTCTTCTACAAGTTTAGGTGCAACCTAACAAAGTTGCACTTGAATTTGCTCACCTTCAAGTTCTCATGGATCACTGGGGTAATGCCCCTTGTATTGTTTCTCGGGTCCTCACTTTTCCCACCTCTTCTCACGGCTAGTCACCCTCAAGGGGTCAATAGCAGAGTAGCTCTACACATCCCTGCTCCCATCCTTCACTTCAGCGAGATCCTCATACTCCTCAAAAAAACCATTCTCCTTCGCCACAGGCTAGCCAGAGGTGGCCTTCTGGTGGTGCTTTGGGGAGTGGCGATGGTGATTCTAGGTAGCCCTATGATGACCCTCTTGCTTCTAGCTCTAGTTGGCTAGCTACTTGTAAAAGTGTTCACATCTGGCGCTTGCAATCTTGCCCCCACATGAGGATGAAGATAAAGAGAAAAAAGATGTTGATGATGGTTGGGGTCCTCCTAACATCACTCTAGACCCTACTAATGTATGGGGGAAGAATATGGATGACAATGACTTCCTGGCTCTATTGGCACTACTCTGGCTACTTAATGGCTATTTTTTAGTTCTTTTGTAATCTTGGACTTCTGGACTTGGCCCATGTGATATTTTGGTTTTTCTGGGTATTTCCCATTTGACTCTAGGGGTGTGCCTTTTTACCACCCATCTTTTCTTGTGAATATGTATCTTTATCTTTAATTAATATAGATAGCTTCCTATTCATCAAAAAAATAAAATAGCATGCAATTTCACAACTCACCAACCCCCAGATGTAGAAATTTGGAGATAGCTGCTCCAATATGCTTCAATGCTTGATTGATTGCTTGAGTGCTTGAGTGAATTGATGCTTGAATGAATGTATCAATGTATGAATTGATGGGGCATAAAATGAGAGAGAAAACCATATATTGATACATGATTATACAAAATTTCTTGAAAATACCTCATCAAAGGTCAGCCTCAAGGTTAAGAGAATAATATCCCACTAAAATTTTGGAATTATCTTGATTTTTGAGCCAAATAGGACTAAGTCACCCCTATTGGTGAGTTAGTCCCACTTAAGAAATTTAAGTGGGTGTTAAGAATTAAAGAGTATTAAATGATGTTTAATAGGATTATTCTAAAAAGTACACTTAAGTAGGGTCAGTAAGTGTATTAAGGGGTCATTTAAACATAAGAAAGGGTTGAATTATTGATGACAAGTCTAGAAAAGTGTAAATGTTTGTTACAAATCTTTACAACACTTTGAAATAAGACTTGGTAAATGATGAAAAAGGATTATTTAAATGAATTATATTAAAAAGGTCCTAGAAAACTATGAAAATGTGTTACAATATTTCACAACACTTTTGCAAGGCATCATAAAGTTCTTAATGATTTATAAGGACTCAAGACCTAATGTGAATGTGTGGGCCATATTGCAACATTAAATCAAGAGAAAATCAAGCCAAAAGCACCAAGAGGACTCAAATGAGCATAAAAATGTCCATGGATACATTTTTTGTGACAAATTTAGACCCCACTTTAGTGAGAGTATGAACTTACTTCAAACTCACGCTAAAGTAGTCAAACTTACATATCAAGAGGGATACAAATGCACTTATGCTTAGCAAGATGAGACAATAATAAAGAGGAGTGATCAAGCCCCTAGGATCAAAATCCCATGGAAAACCAAACATGAGTACAAAAGGACACACATGGAAGTGATTAAAGAAAAAGGAAAGAGAGAGAGAGAGAATCAGATCAAGCTTTAATCGTTTGTCCAGCTCGTTGTGGATTAGATCTAGGATATTTTTTTGGAAAATAAAATGCATACTCACTCTGAGGTGATGGAACTCATGGTTTCCCATCGTGTGAGAAGTACTAAGAGTTGAGAAACATACACTCATGGTTGGTATGCACTCACACACACACAGGTGACTATGGGGAAAGTCATGCCTCGAAATGGGCTTCCCACTCAACCATACCAAAGTTATACCTCCTAATAACTTTAACAAGGGGCCAAAAAATAAAATGACTTTTTGAGCTTCATTAGACAAGCAAAGCTTTGTGTGCTTAGAACTCATGAACAAACGTAATGGCACCATAGACATGTAAGTTGTTCTATGCAAGATGGCCATTTAACAAATGCAAAATGTAACATGCAAAGAATGTTCAAAGGATTCTTGCTTATGTCATGTGAGGTCTTAACTTACGGAACATTATGCCCAATGTTTCCAAGAGAGGACTGATCAAAGAATAGAAAATTTTCAACTTAGGGGATGTAGTACGTCTCATTAGGCCACTAAGAGGAATGTAATATGCTAAGATAGATGACACTCATGAAAGACACTACACCCAATTTTATCCACAAAGCAAAAAAAGCATCGTATGAAACAAGAAGGTTGCACTAAGAACCAAGAACAAGGAAAAAATGTAAAAGAATAATACCAATGTATGCCCCCACTTTAAAGGAATTGCTAATAACATATTGTGATAAATTACTTGAAAGTAGAAAATGAAAAATGTAAACAAGAAAGAAGATAGACATGAGAGCCAATGTGGAAAGCCTATGCCAAGTCATATGTTTCCAATTAAGACTACATCATGTAAAAGAAAAGAAGGAAAGAGGGGTTGCCCCCAAAATGAAAACACCAAACACATAAGGGATCTATGGATTTGGGGTCAGTATGATCATTGCGGCAATGCTTTGTTAAAGAGCTTGAAACCATCATCATTCCCCAAATATGTAAAACTAGAAGAATGACACAAGGAGAGTGAAAAAAAAGAAAAAATAACCCTTTTAGGTCAACATGGAAGAGACATAAGGTGTCTCAACACTTTGAATCATCCACAAAAGGAAACAAAAGCAAAAGTGAAAATACAAAAAGAAAAAGGAAAAATGAAAAGGAAAGCCTTTTAGGTCAACATGAAGGAGAAATTGCAGTCTCAATGCCTTGCATCATCACTGAAAGGAAAAACATAAGAAAGCCAAAAATAAAAGAAAAAGGCCTTTTGGGTCAACATGGAAGAGATATAGGATATCTCAACGCTTTGCGTCATCCCCAAAATGAAGGCACAAACAAAAGAGAAAAGAGAAGAATGACATATAGAAGAATGAAGCTACAAATAGAGGCATTGAACAAAGAGAGAGAACATCAAACAAAAAAACACTAGGGATCACATTACACACATGCAATCACACAAAAGAAGAGAAAATGTAAAAGACTAGTAAGGAAAATGCAATTCAACCATCAAGAAAGCCATCTGCCTCCCAATCTTAGTCAATATAAGTGGAAGGTAAACAACACATCTAAGGGACAAGGACAAATGCATTACTAGGGCAAGGCTAAAAACTTCTTGCCCCCATTGAGTGAAAAAAAAAATGAGCTAAGGTGGATCATGGGAAATGGCAGGAAATAGTGAGAATGGAAGATTCTACAACTATTGCATGTCAAGGAGTGGGAAAGTGTTTTATAGGATTATGTGATAGTAGTCAATGTCATCAAAGTGACACTTCCTCAGTATTTCCTTCAATGTACGACACTCATCACTATGATGTCCAAGAACATGATGGTATGCACAATGTGGTACGTTGGAATCTTTAGGATTCATAGGTGGTAATATTATGATTTCTTTGTTTAAAAGTATTTGCAATTTGTTTTCACATTCAGGTGGTGGATGGATAGGAAACTTTAGTATTTTCAACTTTTAAGGATGTTTACATTTACTAGATTCACCCTTTTCATGAATTGAAGGAGGAGGAGGACCCATGTAGATCCTTGTATATTTATCATTGTTATTATGCAAGGATTTCTCACAAGGAAGAAGGATGTTCAAGTCACGGGGAGAGTCAAAAATCACCATGCCATCATCACGAAGTCATAGATACTCTCTAAGAGGCGTACAGTTCTGAGAGGGATCTTGATAGCCTATCCCCTTTGTGTTTTCTTTAGTTGATACTTGCTCAAAATGTTGATGTATTTCATGTTTAGTTGTTGTGTGACATCCTTGTTTTCTTAAGATAGTGAAAACTTTTCCATATGTATCTTGAAGGTTGATAGGAGTGTTTGTTACTTTGTTATCATAGAATGGTTGTGTGTTTTCTTGTGTAGAGGAACTAGGTTATCCTTGTGTAGGGAACTTAGGTTCAACTTTGGTTTCAGGATGTAAGTAACTAAATGTGTCATGAAGTAGTATAGTACAAAGGTCTTGTGGTTTCATGGATGGATAAAAGGATGCATTATCTTCAAGGTTATTAAGGAAAGTGTTTAGGAACCTACTCATGCTATCATCATCTTCTCCAATGATGTCAACATCACGAGGAGGACTTGCATTAGGAGTTAGAAGATCAGGAGTGAGTTCAAGGTCATTGGGATTAGTTCCAAAGGAAGAACTTGACACATCCACTAAGGATTTTAGGGACATCCAAATCTTATTCAAAGAAAAAGACATGATGCAAATGCAAGAAAATAAACTAGATGCAAGAAATTGAATGAAACAACAAATCTGGAAACAAAAACAAAAGTGCAACCACAAAAAATAGAAATGTAGAGAATAAACTGGAAATGAAAGAAATTGTAGTGCAGTCTGTGCAACTAGTCTAAGTCACCCAGGTTGGTGAATTAGTCTAGGTAGTATTTGTTTTGAAAATTTTCTAAATTTTAAAACCGAGTTTTATGTTTTTCAGATTGTCAAATGCAGATATGATATGAATATCTAGAATTTTTGTTTTTTCAATGATTTTCAATGCAATAATGCAATCTATATGATCTTTTTAGTAATGCAATTTTAAAAACCCTAGGATCCAAAACCTATTACAATCTAGTCCTAAGATATGGATGCAATGTAAATCAGAAATAAAATTTTCAAAATGTAGGTTCACCAAAATGAACCAAAAAATTTTCATGGGGGAAGGGAATCTTACACTTCTAGGATTTTTCACCTAAAAGGAGAAAGGTATCCCACAAAAAATTGGGGGTTCACTCAAGATTAATGAAATAATGGATGAAATATTCCTAAGTAGAATGATCTAAATACAAATGACTAATAAAAGGTGTTGATTATTAAATGAAAGCTAATGAAATGCAAGTTGTTTGAAAACACTGTGGTGTATGCAAGAATGACCTAAGAATGCAAACAAACAATAACATAAATCAAAGAGACTAAAGAGGAGCACCTAGAAGTTGGAATGTGATGTAGAGAGGTTATAGAATCCTATAGAAATGACTAGTGAAGCCAACTGGGAAACTTATGCCAAGTTGGGTGACTTACTCCTATTTCAGAAACTCTATCAGAACAGGTTTCAAAGAACTAGGTATCCAAATCTATAAAAACCACTTTTCATGCTTGGAAGTGGGACTAATTCACCATAGATGGTGACTTAGTCTACCTAGTGATGTAGGAGCATCCCTGGTTCTTGTCAATCTTGCATCAATCAAAAATATTTTCATTTCAAGTTTTGTTCTTGTTTCGTTCATGTTCAATTCATATTGGCAGATTCAGTGTTTCGTCATAGTTGCTCACTAGACCCTGTAGATCTATATGTGCATCATGGACATGTTCATTTTCCTTATTCTGATATTTTAGATCAATTGGTTTATTTTCTAGCAAGTTATCACTTTCGAATTTCATGGCAGTTTCTTGAACTGGCACTAGAATATTTTTCAAGCCTATCGGCTAGTTCTATCGCTTTTGGATATTTCTCGTGACTTGCTACTAGATTAGATGCAGTTGAAATGACCCAAAGGAGAGGTTTCCTAGTTGATGATGTGAGAGATGAAGAGGTAGAAGTACAAGAAGAAAGAGGAAGAGAAGATCAACCTGGCTTGGATCAGGGAGAAGAGAGGTTCATAAGATCCCTAACTAGAGTGAATACAAAACCCTATTTAAATCCATCAAATTATAATGGTAAGTTGGATTTAGATGAATTAATTGATTGGATAATTGAGATGGAAAAGTATTTTGAGTTTGAAGGCACTGCTGAAGATAAGAAGGTAAAATTTTCTTGTACAAAGTTGAAAGGACATGCATCCCTTTGGTGGGAAAATTTGCAGAAAGATAGGCAAAGAAGAGGGAAAGAAAAGATAAGATCATGGGATTAGATGGTAAATAAGTTGAAAAAAAAGTCTATACCTACAAATTATCATATCAATTTGTTTCAAAAGTTATAGAATTTGAAGTAGAAGGAATATAGTGTGATAGAGTATACTGAGGAGTTCTACAAGTTGAATATCATATTTGGACATTTGGAGGATAAGATCAAACAAGTAGCCAAATATGTGAATGGCTTGAGGTCATCTATATAGGATGAGATTAGTTTGATTAAGTTGTAGAGTGTGGAAGAGGCATATCAATGTGCCCTAAAAGCAGAAGAGAAGCTAAATAAAAGACATGAGTAGAGACAGAGAGGAAGAGGAAGAGGAACTTTTGCATATTAGAATAAAGATAAGGAAGTCAGTAAGAATGATAATTCATACCGTAGAGATGATGGAAGAATGATAATTTGTACTATAGAGATGATGGAAATTCTGACTAAAGAGGAGGATATGGTGGTTACTGGAATGAGGGTTATAGAAGAGATGATAGAGGACAAGAGAAAAGAGTATTCAAGGGAACTTGTTTTAAGTGTGGAGGAGAAGGACATAGAGCATTTGAATGTAATCAAGGAGAGACAAGAAAAAATAAAAATAACAATAGAAGAACAACCTTTGTTGAGGAAGATCATGCCAGATCATCTAATAAACTAGAAGAAGTGTTGGTGAATAGAAGAGTATTGTGTCAAAGTGAGTTAAAGTAGTAACTATTGAAGAGAAATAATTTATTTTAGACCAGATGCAAGGTAGTTAGTAAATGTTGTAGAGTGATTGTTAATAGTGGAAGCTCAGAGAACCTAGTTTTTGAAGAGATGGTGACTAAATTGAAGTTGGAAAGATTGAAACACCTAAAGACCTATCAGATAACATGGTTTTAAGATGAGCATAAAATACCTATAAGTGAACAATGTTTGGTAAAATTGAAGATAGGAAATTATCATGATGAAGTTTTGTGTGATATCACGCCTATGGATATATGCCATGTTTTGTTGGGAAGTCCTTGGCAGTATGATAGATAGGCTATTCATTATGGAAAGAAGAATACATATATACTATTGTTCCTAATGGGATGAAGTAAACTTTGTTTCCATTGGAAGATGTTCCTAAAGTTGAGGTTTGTACAAGTGCTAGAATTTGCTTGGTTGATGGAAGGATATTTCTAGATGGACTAAGACATGAGAACATGTGCTATGCCTTGGTTCCTAAGAAGGTTGAAGACTTGAACCATGTGGAACAACAACCAAAAGAGATAAAGGAGTTGCTGACAGAGTAAGAGGAGATCATTTTAGATAATGTACCTAATGGATTTCCACCTATGAGGAGTATTAGTTATTGCATGGATCTGATTCTTGGAGCTAGTATGCCTAATAAAGTAGCACACTAGATCACACCTATAGAGAATGAGGAATTGAATAGACAAGTGCAAGAATTGTTGAGGAAGGGTTTGATAAGAGAAATCTTAAGTCCTTGTGCAATACCTATTTTTTTAGCACCTACGAAGGATGGAGAATGGAGGATGTGTATAGATTCTAGAGCCATAAATAAAATCATGGTGAAGTATAGATTTCATTTTCCCTAGATGGATGACAATATAGATTGTTTGAGTGGAGCTAGATACTTTACAAAGATAGATTTGAAGAGTGGATATCATCAGATGAAAATCAAAGAAGGAGATGAGTGGAAGACAACATTTAAGACAAATGAAGGATTGTATGAGTGGTTGGTGATGCCTTTTGGATTAACAAATGCATTGAGTACTTTCATGAGGATGATGAATGAGGTATTGAAGAAATTCTTGGGTAAGTTTTTGATTTTTTATTTGGATGACATATTGATTTTTAAGTAAGAGTACAATAGAACATTTGTTGCATATTAGACAAGTTTTGTAGAGTTTGAGAGAAGAGAAATTGCTGATAAATATTAAGAAGTGTAGTTTCATGAAGGAAGAATTGGTATAGGTGGATTTGCGATATCTATGGATGGATTGAAGATGGATCCTAATAAGGTAAGAGAAATTATTGAGTGGCCTATGCCAAAAAAAATTGGAGAGGTAAGATCATTTCATGGATTAGATAGTTTCTACTAGAAGTTCATTAGGAATTTATGTTCTATTTGTAGTCCTATGGCATAAACAATGAGAGGAGATAAGAAGGATTTTAGTTGGATGTCTAGAGAAAATAAAAGTTTTGAGTTGTTGAAGAAAAATGTGATTGAGAAACCTATGTTTCCTTTACCATACTTTAGTAAGGTATTTCAAGTAGATTTTGATGCAAGTGGAAATACAATTGGAGCAGTATTAAGTCAAGAATGAAGACTAGCAGCTTATTTCAATGAGAATTTGAATGATGCTAGGAGAAGATATTTAGTATATGATCAGGAGTTTTATGCCATAGTTCAAGCCTTGAAGATGTGGATAAATTACTTGTTTCCTAAGTATTTTGTGTTGTATATAGATCATCAAGCATCACAATATTTGAATAGTCAAGGTAAGTTGAATTAGAGACACGTGAGATGGGTAGAATTCTTGCAGAGTTATACTTTTGTTTTGAAGCACAGGAGTGGAAAGTCAAATAGAGTTGTTGATGCTTTGAGTAGGAGAAGGAATTTGCTGGTAGAGATGAGAGTGGATGTATTAGGCTTTGATGAATTGAAGAACTTGCATGAGGAAGACCCAGATTTTGCAGAACCTTGGAGAGCTTGTAAAGAACTAGTCTTAAAGGATGGGAGTTAGTGGTTGGATTATTTCGTTCAAGAGAATATGTTGTTTAGAGGAAATCAATTGTGTATACCATGGAGTTCAATGAGGGATAACTTGGTGAAGGAGAAACATAGTGGAGGATTGGAAGGACACTTTGGAGTTGATAAGATAGTAGCATTGGTAGGTGAGAACTACTTTTGGCCACAAATTCATAAGGATGTTAGGAAGTTTGTACAGAGCTATAGATTTTGTCAAGTTGCAAAAGGAAGTAGTCAAAACTATTATCATTAATGTCTTTAAGGTTATATATGTCAAGGATATTGAGAAAATTGTACTAAAATAAGTTGTAGGTTGTCAGTGGTGCAATGAAGTTCAGTTTAGCCATCATGCTGTTGGCTAGCTCAATATATTGATGATAAGAGGTTGTGGATTAAGGTGATTTTTTTCAAGTATATCCAGTTTATCCACATGAAGTTTTAGTGATCCACATGAATATTTGATCGAGTTATGAGTATATGTGTTTTGACAGTTTTTTTGTTGCTTCAGTTGGTGTTCTTGAAAGAAGATGATGTGTTTCTAGTAAGTTGAGTTGTTGCAGACACTTCTGTGGTGATTCATGATGCTTTTGGATGTTTATAGATCATGATCTATCTGTGTTGTACATCTACATTGATAGTTTTTCTCCCAATTGGTGATTTTCTTTTGTGAGTTCATGTTTTTCATGATCATGGCCTACAGGGTGATTGTAGCATGTTGTGGATCTTCGAGGTATAATTGTTTAAGGTGTTTCATGTTAGAGGATGTTTTTTTGGGTCCTTACTATGTTGTGGCCAGCATTAGTTGGTGCGCATTGAAATTTTTTTATGGATTGAGCCAATAGTTTGTACATGTTTTATATTTTGTTAAAGCTAACATGCACTTGTTTTAATTCTTAGTTGTGGATATATATGAGTGATTTTTTATACCATTTGAAGAAATGTGAGAAAGTGGTGTGTGAGATGTCTGAGTCCTATGTGTGAATAATGTTATAATGTTTTGAAGGTAGAATTATAGTGTGAAGAAGAGTGAGAAGAGTTAATGTGCTTAACTGAAACTGTAACTAGGCATTATCAGATGCTATTTTGTCAGTTCAAAATCTTGCAGATGTAATCCAAATGTTTCTATAAGATAGTGTGTCTTCCTTTGGGAACTAAGCCTTTTGTATTTGAGCAATGAGCTCTAGCCACTATGTTTGAATGCATGTGCATTCCCCATTTATAATTCTTTTATACTTGTTCAGGGTATAATATTGTGGATTAACCTCCCCCATGGTTTTTTCAACAGGGTTTCCACATAAAAAAAATTGGCGTTATGTGTGATTTTGATGTGGTGATGCTTTATGCTTTTATGTTTGTTTATCAAGTCCGAGAATAAGTTTAATAAGTATAATTTATGTGAAAATTGACCCACCCCCTCTCTTAGTTGTCTTCCGTTGTGTTGCTAATAATTGGTACAAGAGCAGGTTCCTCAGAAGAAGTTTAATAGCTTGAGATGATCTAGGATGGTGACATATAAGATGGATAGTTCAATATTTAATGGAACTAATTATTCTCTATGGAAGACTTGAATGGAGTATCATCTGAGATACATTGGTGAACCCTACTGAACAATTACAAAGAATAGAAATCTCATCCCACAGAATGGTCCTTCTACTATAGGTGAGATTAAGGAAGTCGAGTATAATATCAGGGCTAAGGAAGCATTATTGAGGGCTCTGACTGATTCTGAGATGAAAAATGTAATGGATCTAAAGATTGCTATTGAGATATGGAAAAAGTTAAAAACTTTGTATGAAGATGATTTCCATGTGAAGATGGCTAAGCTGCAAAGCCTGAAAGGGAAATATGAAATGCTAAGAATGGGTGAAGATGAGAACATCGCTTCTTTTATGCAGAGAGTGAATGAACTTGTGTGTAGTATCAAATGTGTTGGTGGAACATTGGAAGAATCAAAGATTGTTGCTAAAGTGCTCAAATCCTTGCCTACTGCATATAAAGCCAAAGCTACAACTATTGACGAGATTTGGACTATGACAAATGTAACCAGAGATATGTTGATTAGTAAGCTTATTTCTTTTGAGTTAAGTGAGTTTGGTGACTCTCTTCCTAAGAAAAAATATGCATTCAAAGATACTATATCTAGAAAAGATAAGCATAGAAAGTTCTAGAAAAAAATTCAAGTATGAGGAGGAAATGAGAGAGATTTAAGAAGAAGAGAGAAAACTAGACAAGTTTGAAGCACTTATTGTCAAGAGGGAAGCCAAAGGAGAAGGTAAGTATAAAGGTAAATTTTCTATTAAATGTTTTTCTTGGAATAAGATAGGCCATTTTTTCCTCAAGGTGTCCGGAAAGAGTTCCTAAGCCAAGACGTAATAAGACTAGATTCCAATGAAAGTGTTATTTTGCTGTTGATGAAGGTGTGATAGATGATGAATTTGATAAAGGGAATGTAAGTGAGGATGAATGGGTATTTATTGATATCAAGGAAAATGATACAATACCTAATAAATCTATTAGTTGCACAAATGTGGAGAAAGCTCTAGTTGCCAAAGTTGAAGAAAAAGATGAATGGGTGATTGACAGTGGATGCTCTCATCACATGACAGGTGATAAAAGTAAATTTGTGAGCTTGGAAAAGTATGATGGTGGTGTTGTAAGATTTGGTGATGACAAAGTTGGTGTAATTTGTGGCAAAGGATCCATTTCTCTTGATGGTAAGCATAATACTAATGATGTCATATATGTGGAAGGTTTGAAGCATAATCTCTTAAGTGTTGGATAGATGGTTGACAAGGGATATAATCTTCAATTCAAGGATGGAAAGTGCAGAATATTGGGTAGTTCCATTAATGTGATTGCATCTGGTACAAAAATAAAAGGTAATATCTTTCACCTGAGTATTTCTAATAAAAGTTTTCTGATTGCTCAAGTTGATGAAAGTTGGTTGTGGTATAGGAGAATGTCTCATGTAAACTTTGATAATATTATCAAGAGATGTTCTACTCAGGCAGTGAGAGATCTTCCTAAGTTGATAAAACCTACTAATACTATATGCAAGGGATGTCAGTTAGGGAAGCAAACAATAATTTCATTCTAGAGCAAACAACATTGTTTAAATGAAGTGTTGGATCTTGTGCATGCTAACTTGTGTGGTCCTTCTAGAATCAAAAGTTTACAAGGATATAGGTATTTCATGTTACTTGTTGATGATTATTCTAGAATGATGTGGGTTACTTTCTTAAAGGAAAAATCTAAAGCTCTAGAGAAATTCAAGATTTTTAAGGCTATGGTTGAGACAAAGATAGGTCTGAAGATTAAATGTCTAAGATAAAATAGAGGTGGTGAATGCACTTCCAGTGAATTTAATTCTTCTTGTCAAGAAAATGGGATAAAGAGATAGTTATTTTCCCTATGGACCCCCCAAAAAAATGAAGTTGTGGAAAGGAAGAATAGGACAATGGAAGAAGTTGTTAGGACTATGATTCTAGAAGGAAATGCCCCACATATCTATTGAAGAGAAGTTGTGAATAGTGTCATTTACACTCTCAATTAGGTACATGTCAAAAGTGATACATGTAAGACACCTTATGAGCTATGGTATGGTCATAAACCTACCATTGGATACTTTAAAATCTTTGGGAGTAAATTCTTTATCAAAAGAGATGAAGATATAGGAATGTTTGATACTAGAAGTGATGAAGAAATATTTCTTGGTTACTCTACTAAAAGTAAGGCCTACCAGTTCTATAATAAGAGATTGAGGAAAGCAATTGAAAGTGCTAATGTAAAGGTTGATGAAGACACAATTAGACCATCCATAACTTGTGGATATGATTTAGATGATTAGAATAATAGTTTAGATAAAGGAAAGAAAGTTCAAAATTCAAATCAAGTTCAAATCATTATGGTGAATCAAGAAAATAAAGAGGAAGGAACTAGTGAAAGTGCAAAAGTGAGATCACAAGAGCTCGAAGTTCAAGAACAACCTAAGAATCCAAGGTATGTAAGACTAAATCATTCAAAATATTTGATTATTGGTGATAAGAACAAAGGTGTTCAAACTAGGAGAAGAATTGCAAAAGAATACTATTTGATCTCAAAGACTAAGTCTAATAGTGTCAATGAAGCATGCAAAGATGAACATTGGGTGGAAGAAATGAAAGAAGAACTACTGCAAATTGAGAAGAATGATACATGAGTTCTTGTTCCTAGGCCTAAGGAAAAAAGTGTAATTGGAAATAGATGGGTCTTTCGGAACAAATTAAATGAGCAAGGTAAAGTTGTTAGAAACAAAGCAAGATTGGTGTGTAAACGATATTCTCAGATGGAAGGAATTGAATTTGAAGAAACTTTTTCCCTATGCTGTGAGATTATTTCTTTCCTTTGTTGCTTACAAAAACTTCAAGGCTTATTAGATGAATGTCAAGTTAACATTTCTAAATGGTGAACTGGAAGAAGTGTATGTTGAGAAACCTGATGGATTTTGATTGACTGATTAGGGAGATATAGTTTGTTGGTTGAAGAAAGCATTGTATGGACTCAAGCAAGCCCCAAGATCATGGTATGCCATATTGAACAAGTATTTGCTGAAGCTTGGTTTTAATAAAGGTACTACTAATAGTAATTTTTATTTCAAGATTGATCATGATAAAGATTTGATTTTTGAAGTCTTTGTTGATATCATTTTTGGAGGAGATGATAATTTGTGCATGAAATTTGTTGATGAGATGCAAAGTGAATTTGAGATGTCTATGATTGTAGAAATGAAATTCTTTTTGGGCTTGCAAATTACTCAGCTAGATGAATGGATCTTTATATTTTAGTCCAAGTATGTGAAAGAATTGCTAAAGAAGTTTGGTATGGAAGATTCAAAGTTGGTTGGTACATGTATGGTGATTGGATGTAAGCTAACACAAGATGATGATTCTCCTAAAATGAATCAGACTAGATATAGATCCATGATTGGTGGATTGCTTTATTTGACTCAAACAAGACCTGATATCATGAATGCCATATGCATTGTTGCAAGATTTCAAGTTGATCCTAAGGAATCTCATGTGACAGTTGTGAAGAGGATTTTTCAAGTACTTGAAGGGGAAAGTTAATTTTGGCCTATGGTATCCTAAAGAAGATGACCTTACTTTGATTTCTTTTACTAATGCTAATTGGGAAAGAGATGTGAATGAAATAAAGAGTACCAGTGGTGGTGCATTTTTCTTGGGAAAGAAGCTGATTTCATGGTTAAGTAAGAAGCAAAATGCCATTTCTTTATCTACTACAGAGGAAGAATACATTGTTGTTGCTAACAATTGTACTCAAGTATTGTGGATGAAGCAGATGTTGAAAGATATCAAAACTTTGTATGATGATCCTATTGCTATATTATGTGATAATTCAAGTGCAATTAACATTTCTAAGAATTTGTTGTTGCATTAAAAAACCAAGCATATATCTATCAAGTTTTACTTTCTGAGAGAGAAGGTGAGTGAAAAGGAAGTCATATTGGAGTATGTGCCCACTAAGGAATAGATTCCATATATCTTTACCAAGCTTTTGCCTAAGGATAATTTTGAGTATCTTAGAGGGAAAATAGGGGTGATTACCACTCCTAATTAGAATTAAGATGGATTGACTTGCATTAGTTTGTGCATTTCATAGTCATATCTTGATCTATATTGATGTTGTGGTGGTTGCTACTTAGGGGGAGTAGTCAAATGTTTAGAAATGTGGTTCAGAGCTTGTGTGGAGAAATATGATTCATATCTTTGTCATTGATTTCAAAGGGGAAGAAGATTCATGTAAAAAATTGTGAAAGAGTTAAGGAGAAAAGAGTCAAAATCTAAGGGGGAGTAAGTGCTAAGAGATAGTTGGGTTGATGATGTTTTCACATCATGTGTTGCCATCAATGCCAAAGGGGGAGATTGTTGGATATTGCTGATATGTGGTTGTCATTGATGTCAACACTATTGGAATTAATGTCTTTAAGGCTATATATGTCAAGGATATTGAGAAAATTGTAATAAAATAAGTTGCAGGTTGTCAGTGGTGCAGTGAAGTTTACTTTAACCATCACACTATTGGCTAGATTAGTATATTGATGATAAGAGGTTGTGGACTAAAGTGATTTTTTTCAAGTATATCCATTTTATCCATGTGAAGTTTCAATGAACCGCATGAAGATTTGATCAAGTTATGAGTATATGTGTTATGACAATTTTTTTGTTGCCTCAGTTGGTGTTCCTGAAAGAAGACGATCTGATTCTAGTTAGTTAAGTTGTTGTGGATGCTTTTGTGGTGATTCATGATTCTTGTGGATGTTTCTATATCATTCTCTATCTATGTTGTACATCCTCATTGATCGTCGTGCTCATGATTGGTGATTTTTTTTTTGAGTTCATGTTTTTCATGATCATGGCCGACACAATGATTGTAGCATGTTGCAGATCTTTGAAGAATAATTGTTTAAGTTGTTTCATGTTGAAGGATGTTGTTTTGTATCCTTACTATGTTGTGGCTAACATTGGTTGTTGCACATTGAAAATTTTTTATGCATTGAGCCAATAGTTTGTACATGTTTTATATTTTGTTAAAGCCAACATGCAATTGTTTTAATTCTTAGTTAGGTATATATATGAGTGATCATTAATATCATTTGAAGAAATGTGAGAAAGTGGTGTGAACTATGTTTAATTCTTGTGTTTGAAAAATGTTCTAATCTTTCAAAGCAAGAAGTAAAGTGTGAAGAAGAGTGAGAAGAGTTTATGTGCTTAACTAGTACTGTAACTAGGCATTAGTAGAAGCTATTTTCTCAATTCAAAATCTTGTGGATGTAATTTGAATGTTTCTATAAGATAGTGTGTCTTCCTTTGGGTAGTAAGACTTTTGTATTTGAGTAGTGAACTCTAGGAAGTGTGCCTGAATGCATGTGCATTCCCCATTTAAAATTCTTGTATACTTCTAATAGGGTATAATATTGTGGATTAACCTCTACCATGGTTTTTCCCCTAACAAGGTTTCCATGTAAAAAGTCTTGGTGTTATGTGAGATTTTACTGTGGTGATGGTTTATGCTTTAATGTTTATGATTTTATAATAAGTTTAATAAGTATAATTTTTGTGACAACTAATTCACTCCCCCTCTTAGTTGCCTACCCTTGTGTTGCCAAAAATATAATGATCTAAATTCTAAGCTTCTTAAATATCTAAAACCTTATGACTATATGATTTAGGAAGAGTTCTTAATACCTTCTTTTCCACCACATCTTATTCAATTTTTCTACCAAGACCTCTAATAGAGTTGACAACTTTGTCAACTCTATGCATGTAGCCTAAGATATCTTCATCTTCTACTATTCTTAGGGTTTCAAACTTAGTCTTCAATTTTTGCATCTTTTCTTTCTTGACCTTATCATCTCCTTCATATAAAATTTTCAATTTATTTTTGATCTCTTTATTATATTTATAGATCATAATCTTCATAAGTTTTGAATTAGAAAGACAACTCAAGAGAGCATACCTTGATTTTCCACTATTCTCATAAACCTTGATCTCATCATCAGTTGACAGTTCGTTAATAGGTATTGAATATCCATCTTCAATTGACTTCCAAACTCTAAACCCTAGGGAGACAAGGAAACCTTCGATCATAGTATTCTAGAATGTATAATGTGATCCATCAAACAAATGATCCTCCTTCATGTGCACCATCAAGATATACCTCAAGCAGTTAAGTTTTCTTCCAAGGAATAAAGCTCTAATAATAGTTTTCAAATACAAAAAACAACTTAGAATGAGGGGTAATTAGTTGAACATTAAAACATAAAAACCCACATTAACATTTAGATCTGCATTAGTCCTTAAACCTTTAATAACCATTAAACCTTATCATGCATTAGAAAAATATAAACATGATAAAAAGTAATTCAAACACATGATAATACTATATTTATGTAGAAAAACAAGAAGGGAAAACCATGATGAGGATTAGGTCACAATATAAAGTAATTACAACACCGTATACAATAGGCTCACTACCGTAGGGCTCACTACCTAAAAGAAAGAAGGGATGATTGCACATATCTGAAAACCATATTATAAAAAAAAAAATATAGAAGATTATTACAATGAGAAATCCATCTCAAAGCAATAGAAAAGATCCACCACTGCTTCACCAAAACATTGATACTCTCTCTATATAATGTAGAAATCTTCTACTCACTGCTTCCAATAGTCTTAGGCATTAAGCTCACACTTAGATCTATACATCTAAATAAACTCACATCTCAACACATCTTCTCTACATCAAACTCAACACATCTTCATCACACTTACAACAATTCACCTATCCTTTATATCATCCTCAACCTTGAAAATAATCTACAAGGTCATCTATGCACCTCAAATGTGCAAATTAAAAAAAAATCAACACCAAAACATTTCGACAATGAAGAGGAATGAAGGTGGGCCACATCATATCTTAACTCAAAGCTAAATCCATATAAACACACCCACACTTCCACAGACACCGAAGCATATATGCAATTAGTGAAAACACCAAGGTTAGTCAAACCTATGTTAACACCATTAAATATTTAAGTAAACACTTCATTTGATCCAAAGATGACTCATGGACCACACACAACAATTAAACAAAATCTAAAATATTTCATCAACACCCTAATATCCAAAAAATCCTTTTCAACATCATACACCTGAAAGATAGATTCATTTTGTACACTGAGTTAACGTTCTATACATTGTAACACATGAATACAACCTTGTGGAGCACTAAAACTCAAATAAATCAGATTGAAGATAGAGATGAACAATATAAACACACTCCCAAATTTAAGAAACCATAAAACGCAATGTGGAGAAATGTGGAGCAAAACCATTTCGCCCAAATAGTATTGCATCACAACTTTCACACATTGGTGAACACAACTTCTTTTTTCGGATGATCTAGAACATGAAACTTTGGATATAACACCTCTAACCACCTCTAATAAACATATATAAACTACACAAGTAGGTCTTCAACCATGAAGAAATGTAGAGCAAAAAATTGAGCACCACAGAGCTACCACACCAAACACCCTTTACCACACTATTTCCTCTTTTATTCAAATTTTCTAAAAATCACTTGAAAAGAAAGCACCATAAACACAACATCATCATCTAGAACACATTCTCAACATCTAAACCACACAATAGGTTGAACAACCATAGACAAAAGCTCATCAAAGAAACACTAGAAGTTGGCATTAGTGAAACTACTAATGACAACATAATGCAACCAATTAGAGCATCTTCATAGGCTAGATATCTCCAACCTACCAAAAAAATCACATGTAGCACCAATTTGAAGCCAATCTACCAAAAAACAAAATATTTTTAAGAAAAATGAGGTTTCAACAACTCATACTAATGAAAATATTTTTTTTAAATGTAAAAATACCCTTTTGTAGATCTGTAAGTGTAGTTTTCAAATATATTTTAATAATTTAATTATTATTACTAAAATTTTATTATCAACACAAAAAAATTAGGTTGATTACCATGTCAAGAAAAATACTAAAACTTATTAAAAAAAATGAAAAAAATATGATGCACTAGATATGAGAATATATATTAAGATAGTATATTTTTTCTATTTTAAATAAATATTTAATATAAAATTTGATGTCAAATGGAAACAATTTTTTTTAACACATGCACATTTAAATATTTATATACAAATATATATTTATCAAAATTAAAAAAAAAAATCCATTCACTAAAGTTTCAAGTTATGAATACACAAAAAATCTGAAAGAAAAAAAAGAAAATTTACTATATAAAATTTTATGTCTCATGCAATCTCATGTTTCAACATTTTATCAACAACTAAATTATAGTGTCAATTTATGAAAAAATATATTCAAATAATTTTCTAATTTTTTAAAAAAATAAAAACATAATATATACGAAAAAAATACAAATTCTATTAGTTTACAAAATTTAAAAGTTCAAAGCATGTGTGTCCCATTTTAGTGATGCAAGTTTAAAAGTTGGATCAATCTTGGTTGTTTTCTTTATAAAAGCATAACACAACTTTGTACTTTTACCCCACTCTTTCAACTCAAAAGGCTAAAATAAATGATATAGATGGTCCCAATACTAGGATAAGAGGAATAAAATTGAAAAAAAAAAAAAAGAACTAATGAGAAGGACCTACATGAATTCATCAAATTACAAAAGAAATCCATAATAAAGAGTTGGAGGTCATTGAGTCCTTGAGGAAGTTGTAGCTTTTGTTTGTGTTTGTGTTTTTTATCTCTTTTTTGTCTCGTGCTCTTGAACTATAAGTTTTTGATTGCTTCTATGGTAGTGGTTAGTTGTTCTTTGGATGATTTTTTGTTGTAATTAGGTTTTAGGAAATCCCTATAAATCCTATTTATACTAAATAAAAAAATAATGGTGAAAAAACCTAACATGCTCCACAAATACCATGATAAATGATCATGATTGTGGCCAAGGTTAATGTAAAATATATTGTATATGCTGGTGTTTCCAATTAAAGGCTTGAAATATTCTAAAAATTTTCCAAGTTCTGTCATAAAAGACTCTAAGCTATTGGCCAATGAACATAGAACCACCTTTAACATATGGTATCTCTCCACTTTAGCCTTTGTAAAACCTAGGTGTATTTTCCTACATGATGTTGAACATGGATGTAAAATAAGGTTATATTGTAGCACCTAATCGATAGATGAACTTGAAGAAGGTAAAAGATGATATGAAGGGAAATAGATGAAATGCATAAGGAAACAAATACAAACATGTTTATACCTTCATTTATCTTACTCTTGATGGATTCAACTCACAAGTGCACCCATATCTTATATATTTGCTCAAGTATTGGTGGTGGATGTGGTTCCTCATTATTTAAGTAGCATGATGGTGGGATAGAGATGGATTTGATGGAAATTTGGGTAGAATAAGGCTATGGTGAATGTGGATGTCAAGAATGAGAGCCAAGGCATCATTATATAGAAATTTGGTGAGATGAACCAAGGGGTAGGATTGATTGGTTGATGGAGAGTTGAGATTGAAAGAAGGATAGGGTTTGTATCAAGAAATGAAGAATGATTAGACTTGTGACAAGTGTCACAATATGGAAAGGGGTGAAATGGGGAGGTCTATTGACACATGTGTGAGCACACATTGGGAAGAGAGGCATTAAATTTGTGCAAGCGATAAGGTGGCTTGTGTAAGAGGCTAGTAGGGGTAGGTGAGATTTATGAATTTAAAATTAGTAAATGATGATAGTGAGGATTAGGGATGGCGGTTAGATAAATTAATCAAGGGTTAATTGACTTAATGAGGATGGGTTGAGTTAATAAACCAAGCTTTATTAACTTGGGTGGAGTTAAAATTTGGAGAATGGGATAATAATGATTAGGAAAGCGATAAAGTTAATTAATCAAGGATTAATTAACTTAAGAAAGGTTTGGATATTTTAGAGGAATGTGGGAAAAAGGTTAGATTAATTAAATAAATGTAGATTTATTTAATTAAGGGTGATGGATAAAAGATAATGGGTAAATTAATTAAATAAACAATGAATATTTATTTAATTAATTATTAGGATAAGGGAAGTTGATTAAATTAAATAAATAACAAGTATTTATTTAATTACATATTATTTTAGGTGTCTATAGAATTCATACAAATAGATAAGGTGGTGCTAAAAATACACTTGGTTGTCTCATTCTTTATCTTCCTTAAACCCAAGTATGAAGTATGTAACCTAAACACTCCTAAAATAGAAAACAAGATTAATAGATTTAATATTTATTTCAGGGGAACAAAATAAAGCATGACGAGTGCCTACCTTGGGATACAAAGTCATTTTGTGTATTTCATATAAAAGATTCAAAACATATTTTGATGGTCATCTGATATTTTTCACATTGTGATAATATCACCTGCACAAGCCTACTATGCAACAATACTTAGTAATCCATTAGAAGTAATAACATTCATATTAATCTATGTTAAGAATTTATTCTATTACTTGAATAGATAGAAAACTATTAAACTAATTCTAGACAACAAATATGCTTTAAAATCTTATATAACCCTTGACTACTAAGCTTAAAGAAGATTATCATTCATATTTGGAGATAATTACAGTCATAGTGTACATGTGCATATAAGCCATAATTTTAAAATACACGGGCACTATAGATATAAATGACTAACATATACCTTCACCTTTGGCATTCAACACTTTTTATATAGATCCTTCATCCTTCGCAAAAATTCATAACCCTTTCCAAATGAGTCAAATTTATATTTTAAAGAGAATGAGAAAAGCTATATTGACTCCATAGTTGACACCTGGTATAATGTGGTCCCTCTAATCTTCAACTAAAAATGGTATATAAAATATTCTATTACTTTTATCCTCATTTTTTTTCTTATTTTTTTCTTATTTATAAATGGAATTGGTTATGCCTTTCTATTTGCAATCCCATGCAAATCATTTCCTTGCAAATCAAAATATTTTCTTTTTTGTATTTTTGCCTATCGAGTGAGAAAAATGCACTCAGTTAATCAATTTAACCCTCATAGTATTTATTTTTTCCATTTGAAAAAGGTGGGAATTTTGGAATATAATTTTGATAAAGCTTAATGATTCTCATAAATACCCAAATTTTCCTCTGCATCCATCTAATAGATCTTTTAAGAAATTAATTTACAACAATTTTTTCTTCATAATTAGGGAGCTTTATAGTTCTTATTACTTTGCACTCACTACCCTAACATTATCTTTGGCATAATTCATGCTTGGATTTAATTATAAATCTTTCTTAAAATCCCTCAATACATCATCATGATAATTCCTCCTCTTTTATTTTCTTTGGCATTTTGTCACACGTATTTCTAATAATCACTTCCTTGACGATTCAACCTATAACCAATTTTTCCTCAATCAAGCTTGTAATTTTTGCATCACCATTCTTTCTTGAAAGAAATTTAACATCCTCATTTTCTCAAGAAACCCAAAATGAAGTTGGGATTTATTAAGAAGTGTTTACAATCTCTAAATTTAAAGCATGAGCATGAAAGATGTTCCAAATTCATGATTGATAGATGCTAGACATTTTCAAGTTGTTTGGCACTTGGAAAATACTCAAAAATATCTTTAAAATATTTCCAAGTCATGTACAATACTTCTATATAAATTTTGGACAAGTAAACAACATAATCTACCTTCCAAATAGCCCCAAAATCTACCCCAAACCTTTTCCACGTGAGTAGACACCATTTTTAGCTTTGAGAGATGTTCATTACAAATTCAAATAGTGGAAAACTATTATGAAATTTGGCACCATGATGATAAGGTGAGAACCATCACATAACACTTTTTTGCATGCCAAGAATCATGATTCTCCTACATTGGGTGATGGAAGAAAAAAAGAACTTTTTATCTACCCATGAAAAAATCGATTTAGTGCTGCATCCATTGGTCAAAAAGAGATGGAAAAATAAAAATCCATTACTACCCCTAAATTTAGCATAGGTTTGCAATACCTAAAGGTTTTGATGTTGTCATGTAGCGCTTTGTATTAATGTGGAGGGGAGGTCAAATATGGTGGCTAGCTATATAGCCCATCCTTGATCAAAAGATAGGAACTATATCCCCACACTAATTTGTTGAATTAGCTTTGGAACTAATCAATTAAAAGCCATTGAGCAACACATAGTTCATTGCAACCATGCCTTCATTTTTCCACAAAGAACAACAATGGAGAGAATTTTAAACATGTGATATATTTTTCACATTGGATGCTTGGTCAAACCATTGAGAGATAATCACTTAAATTCTTCTTGTGCGCGTAAACAAAAGCATACAACAAGACACCACATTCTCAAAGGTCTAAAATTGTACGACTAGCTTTATTTATATTTTCCTTTTTTTTCCAAAAAAATTTCCAAATTACTTGATGAACCCAAGGAAGCATTTAAAACCTTTGAAGCAATTATTTTTGGTCCCTTGAACAATTAAAACAATTTAAATGTTTTAAGACAATGTTAAATTAAAAAATTGTAAAGTTGGCCATTTAATTTTTAAACAAGCTAAATGACAATATAAATTCCATGAGAGAACATGACCTTTAAGTGTTGTAAAAGCTTGCAAAGGTCCATAATCAATCATTTAGATCTTTGTAAGTTCACCAAAAATTGTACATCAAATAAAATTTTGAGACCTCCTTTGTAAATGGGATCCTCTAGTAGGGAAGTTTTTTTTCTTTTTGTTTAGGTCTTGAAACTCCTTTGAAACCCATAAAAGAGGGAGATGCAAACTATTTAAGTAAAATCAACAACTGGGTTACTGCCAAGATAGTGAAATTTGAATCTTTTTATGGGATCTTTTGAGCCTGCCCCAAATTCGTGACACACTAAAATCAAGCTCAAAAGATGTCCAAAAACTATGAATTGGGTTTGTAAGACCTCCATGAGATATAATTTTTTTTTTTCTAAACAAATTTTCATAATAAGCCAAATATTTTAAATTTTAATGCTAGAAGTTTATATGTAATTTTGTCATCATGTTGCTTGGAAATGGGGTTATTTTTCCAACTAAAATTTCATCAAGCACTATAAATGAAAGAAATTTCTAGGTGCTAACAATGTATATTATATATGTAGCACAATGCCTCTCTTTATCCAACTATCCATTTTATAAGAAAAGTACCAAATTTATCTCTGGTCATTTAAACCATATTAAAATATATTCACAACACTCAAGTAGATGTAGAAATTGAATCAATGATCCAACTCTAGAGGGATGAACTTTTAAAAAAACCATTAACATTTATAAATATAAATGAATTATTATCAACATTTGAGGATCACCTCCAGATGAATAGATTTAGCAAAGAAAAAGAGGGAAACTCATTGGTGAGGTTTTCAATAACAAGATAGATCCCATGAGGGACCCAAGCCTTGGTCACCCATTATTTAACCATGATTCTAGGGGGAACCCTTCCAACAAAATATGATATTATTTATTTAAAAATTTAGGTAAGAAATGTAAAATTCTAGAATATAAAGAACCACATTCAATGGTGTTTTAGAATACATAACATATGAAATACCTTGGAACAAAATTTCTAGGTTGATTTGGAAATCTAACCATCCTTGCTTTTCTTTCAAGTATCAACACCATTACTTACTAGTAGATTGACGATGTTTCAAACTATTTAAAGGGTAAAAAAAATTCTCATAGATGTTAAGAGTGAAAATTTCCTAAACTAAATGTAGAAAAGTAATGCAATCTCCTTGAAAATTGAAATATGAAAGTTAAGACCTAAAATCTAGTAGAGCTATGTAAACTAGATATCATAGAAAAATATAAAGTTGAATTTTTTTTTTAAAATAACCTAAACCTCTAAATTATTTTGGTACAAATACTTTTCATGCAACAATTACTAATGAAAATTATGTGCGTATTACCACAATTTTAGTCATATAGCCTAAAATTTATGTATCTACCCAAAAAGAAATTCCTAAGTATATGCTCTGTTGGGATTTTCCAAAGTTTTGTGAACATTGCCGTAGTCCAACAAGTTATCATAGCCTCCCATCTCATTGATACTTCATTAAATTGTTCAAGTGTGTCCTATTTTTGAAGTGTTGTCGGTCCTCAGTGAAGATCTTAAAACTACTTCAAGGTCAACTTATGTTTGGAAATATATGTTTAAAAAGGGAATGATTGTTCATGTTTGAGTTCTCAAAAGGTTTGGAAACTTTTGTCGGTCCCATCTAGGTTTTCATTAACCTTCTCATTAACCGATAATACAAGTACTCATGCATATTATTTCATAAGTATGAATTAAGAAGATTGTAAGCGGAAAAAAAAATAGTTATCATAGCTATGGCGGATTTCAATAGTATACTAGAAAAAGTTCTCAAGACTAATGTCATTCCATAAATCACATTTATCAACCCTAAACCAGCATACTTAATCATTGAAAAATGTAAATGTGATTGAAGATGAAATAGTATCACATGTCCAAAATAAAGTGAAAAAAAAGAGAAGAGAGTAGCATTCACATGAAAAGGAAAAGCATGCCATTGAAATAAAAAACACTTCATATACAGTATTACAGAGGTCATGTTTATATTATAAATTAGGAATCTTGTTGCACTTTTCTAAACAAAGAGAAGGAAGATGAGGATGCAAATCCCCTCCACAACTTCTTGTAGATGCTCAATTTGAGCTAGAGAACATAAATTCTCATTGGACTACACTAAATGGGAAAACAACGCCATGCCATTTTTCTCTAGTCCAATGAGGAGAGCCACTACCTCTTTCCTGAGATCATGATGAAGCATCATTTAAAAATAGATGGTTTCACCCATGAGACCCATCTTGGGAAACACACTCAACCCTCTGATGATTTCCCTCATGTTCATTAGGTATTCTAGTTGAACCAGTCGTAATGCGACTCCCACTCATGTTTTCCCAAAGTGAAAACTACATTGTATGCGAAGCATTCCATAAGCTCAATATTATTTACACGGACGTGGTTCAAAAATTTCTCTTCAATGATCTTCTTGAGCACTTCTTCCTCAATGTCATTATGAACCATGAAGACATCCTTCAGTTGGTTGGTGATCCGTCTCTAAAGCTAACTACACTCTACATCCTCAATTGTGACAAAATCACCTTTCAAGGAAGCATCACTCTTAGTCCTCACCATCTTTGAAGAACAAAATCCAAATTTAGTGAGTATGAAATCACTTTGTTTGGTATTTACAGAAATCAAGTGCCATGATAGATGAGTTACACTGGATATTTTCTTAGGAATAATAGGAAATTGTAAGGACAATAATGTGCTATGAGAATTTAATAAAAGGGGTTGTCAATGTGACTTTTGTGTATTAAATTATTAAGTTAAGCTTGTTGAAGTTTCAAGTTGTTTCCCTTGTTGAGATGGTATGCATGAGTAAGATGGTAGATATATTTATCTTTAATATAAATATTTGGAGTTACATCCCATTTACATGTACAACAAGCCATGAGGCAGACATATAAGCATAAATGTTTCAGCTAATTGTAAAGATTATATTGAGAGAGGAAATGTAATTATCATTAATTTTAGTCATTGATGTTCTCTATTTATCAACATCTCTAAGTGGGAGATGAGTTGTCAAAAAATTGTTACTAGATAGGATGGTCGTTACTGTTGAGATCATATGATGTTGTACAACATTGCATAAAATGATTTATTATAATGTTGTAATTAAATAATTATTTAGTTGTGATGCACCTAGGTTGTGTGGATAATCACACTAGGTAATTATTTGGGGACCACTTGATGTTGTATTATAACATTGTATTATTATTTAATGTGTGGGAGACATGTGATAATAATTTAATATTGGAGAAATATTAAATATAGTGAAGTCTTAGTACCCAATATTAAATAAGGGGTTAATGGTTTTGTATTCACATGGTTTTGTGGTACATGGTTTTATGTTACCACTAATTGTATTTTGTGTGAGCTTGTTTCTATAAAAGAAAACATGTGTAGTGGTTTAGGTTGGGCTGAGTGGTTTGGCTATCATTATTGACTCTTTTTGAGGAGTGCATATGTGAAGCATGACATGGTGTAATAACCCATTCTAGTTATTACTTAAATATTAATTAAAAATGAAAGTATGAATATCGAATTTTAAAAAGACATAACTTAATCAAGTATTTTATTTCATAGCAACACATGTCTAATTAAAATATGAGTCAAAATATTTATTCATTTTCAAATGTCAATTATAATATCCAAGAAGAATTGGTTCATTTGGCCACAAAGTCAATACAAATACAAATTACATCAAGGTTACATCATAATCCTTTGATAACTTGAAAAAATCCAAGGTTTCCTTTTTAATGCTTGCCTACACTTGTAGACAAGAACATGGCTCAAGTGCTTTATCACCCAACCACAAAGCTTACACTTCCCTAGATTTCTTCCTACTCGAAGAATAGTTGACCCCGCATGAAAATTTTAGCAAGAGAAGAATCTACAAGGTGGAATTTGGTGCATGCACAAACATCAACATGCATCTCTATCTATGGTTAGAAAAATGAAAAATCTATGCTAGGAATTGCATAGAGTGTCATCACATATAAGTACATACATTCATAATGGGCTAACTACTTGGCCAAGCGTTAAAATTAAGTCTCAACAACAAAAAAAAGGTTTGGATAAAGAAAAACCTAT
>VDFB02294854.1:0-79284 GCA_007258455.2 Sequoia sempervirens
TGCATCCTGTATTTGTTATAGCACAATTGTGCCACATGACCAATAGAGTTATGGATCACATAATTACAGTCACAAGAATATGTTCCTTGGTTGTGATCTTATGGTGATTCCACACAACAAAATATGGACATGAAATTCTCAAAAACCTTAACCTCTAAAAATGAAATCTAATGAGATGTTGCTTTAAAATATGATTTTTAAACCTGGAACTACAAATCTTACTTCACAACTAAATTATGTAAAAAGACAATGACTACCCTCAACCTGGCAATATCTTCTTGAATTTTATTTTATTTTTCCCAAGAAAATCATCCTTAGTTCTCCACAAATCTCTCAAGTAGAGCAAAACACTGTCGCAATAAATCAGGCGCGAACTCACTTTTCTTTATGTTGGCCACAATTTGATTTTTTTCTATTTTTCATGTTTTTCAAAAATTCGATGAAAATGATACTCGACATTTCGATGAACCCCAAGTTCGTCGTAATTTCGACGAACTTCAGGGATAAACTTTCAAAAATTGAAAATTACACATCAAATTTTACAAACACCCGACAAACATCAAATTTTACATATTTCATTGGATAGTTTCATCGGATTTTGCAGTCAAATGTATTAGTGAGTAAAAGATGTATAATTCAGGATTGTTCTTGCAAGCTCTTTTGTAGAAATTGAAGGTTAACCTCTATCTAAAGTCATAAAGTGTTGATAAACATTTTTGGTGTTCTTTTGGACTAAGAGGTATGGAAATTGGTTTTTGAATCTTAATCTTTCATGAAATCATTGGGTAAACCACATGTTCAAACTCTATTTTTCCTAAGGAAAGGTTGAACACTGCTAAAAGGACTGATTTTCTAAAGATGGATGGACCTAAGTTACTGACTTGTCTACCACAATGAATGTAGTTCTGAATCAAGGTTTTCACTTTCAAAATGTAACATTTTTTATAGTGTTTTGTTTGAGTTTTTTTTTTAAGAAACACCAAGCAGAATATACACTCCTAAGGTTTGTAAGACTATATTCTTTTAGATTCCATGTAGGTTTTACCCCAGCCTCACTATCTTTAGTGGATTAATTTATAAGTTTGGCTACACGAGCTTCCCCTTACAGTGCACTCTCTTCTTAGGCCAACCAAGCTTCCAGTCCCCATGAAACTCCCATGGAAAATTGATCATCTCTACTAAAAACTATGAGAATGTACATGCTTTGGCAATGACCATTGCTGCACCAAAGAATAGATAAAGGATTTTGGAAAATCTACAACAAGGTTTTAATTCGGACATTCCACTTGTAGGGAGTGACCCATGCGACAAGAGTCCCTGTCGATCCATCTCATTGGAGCCACCTGCGTGATACTTGAACTTTCCCCAAGTATCCACATTTATATCTCGGTTGGAAGTCACTTGGCTTTAGTGTGTTACCGGTTGGGTCGTTCCCTTGGGTGAGTAATTTTCCCCACAAGGCAGGCCCTCTAGGATAAACAAAAGCAAGCAAGCATACCCGTAGTTCAATCAATCTTTATTTCATATGAATAAAGAGATAACACACACTATGTGCTCCACTTACACTCGCACATAAACAAGAATGGGTCTAGATTTTTGGATCACCCAGTTAAGGGGAGAGCATATGCCTACCATCCATCACATACAAAAGACATGGTGTTCATTTTCCTTTAATTAAGCTATGTTCCTAACTTAACCAAAAGGAAACATGATGTTCGTTAACCTTTTAATTAAGCTATATTCCTATCTTAACCAAAAGGAAACAAGTAAATAACATCCAACCCCTGCAATATGTCAGTAGTTTATGTTTGAGTCTTTGACAATGAATCTAGGAAAACCTACAAAGCACAACACAGAATGTGAGTTTTCTGATTTGGTGAAAAACTGTAAGAGGCACCAAAACAGATACAAGAGGCACCAAAACAAAGACAAGAGACACCAAAATAGAGGCAAGAGGCACCAAAACAAAGACAAAAAATTCAAAAACAGAGTTAGAAAAGCCAAAACTCCCTGAAATAGTTTGCAAGAGGTGCCAAAACAGGTGCAAGAGGTGCCAAAACTCCATAAATAGTGTAGATTGGTCTTAGAATAGGTGAAAATGGTCTCAGAACAGCTTGCAAGAGGTGCCAAAATAGGTGCAAGAGGTATCAAAACTCTAAAATCAGCCTAGAATGGTCCTGGAACAGGTGAAAATGGTCTCGGAATAGCTTGCAAGAGGCACCAAAACAGGTGTAAGAGGAGCCAAAACTTTAAAAACAGCCCAAAATGGTCCTAGAATAGGTGAAAATGGTCTTGGAATAGCTTGCAAGAGGCGCCAAAACAAGTGCAAGAGGCACCAAAGCTCTAAAAACAACCTAGAATGGTCTCAGAATAGTTTGCAAGAGGCGCAAAAATAGAGACAAGAGGCGCCAGTAATCCAGAAACAACCCAGAATTGTCTCAAAACATATGTAAAAGGCTATCAAGTCTCCAATTTGAACCTGCGATCACGAAATTTGCAAAAAAGTTAGAAACAAGTGAGGCAAAGGCCCCACGGTGGGCGCCATTTTGTGCGTGTGTTGAATGTGGAGAGATTCAATGTCAACACAAACCTTAATGAAATAGTTTACATTCAATATTTGATCAATTAAACTACTCTATTTGTAATATAATCAAACCTTTCAAATACGTATCATTTTCCTCTATTTCTAGGGATTTATTAAACCATTTGGCCCTCAGATTTCTATGGGCACAATGGTTGTTAAAATGACAACCTAGAAAATGAGATTTGATGCTTAATATGCAAGCTAAGATGATTTCTATGTGCAAATGTATGCGGGAAGGATTAGTGGTATGATTCTAAATGAAACAAAATGATGGAAAGGATGATGGATACAATGATAAACGAAGGATTATGTTGATGATAAATGAACAAGTGGAGATGAGTGAGATGATATGAAACTAAAATGAACTATTCATGATTATGTGTATGATCAAATGCAAACATAAAACAAACTAACCTAAAATGCAACTATGATGCAATGGGGATGATAAAATGCAACTATGAAGCAATTAATTAATCTAAAATGAGAATGCAAAGTAACACATGATATGAAAACTAATTATAAGACTCCATGAAAGCTCCAAGATCCTAAGAGAAACCTACATAGTAACTTTACTTCAATTGTGGATGATAAATGCAAAGGCAAGGAGGTGTATTTATAGGGTTTCTCAAGCATTTTGTGAGGTGGCACCTATCAACGGTCTAGATTCGAAGGGGAAAGAATAGACGGTGGAGATGGAAAGAATCAGGGCGTTGTCCCCTTGACCAAAGACAACATGCCATGTGTGTGGAGAGAATCCCTTGACCAATTCAAAACATGCCAAATGGATGGGGGACCCAAGTGTGTGAAACAAAGACCCATGTGCTCCAAATTTGTTGGAAGTATGGGGGAATAAAGCCATGTGCCTTTTCCAATTGGTGGAAGTGTGTGAGGATAATTCTAATTAATAATTAGGCTTATTTATTTTCATGTGACCTTTGTGAGGTGGCACAAGAAAAATTATTAGACATGTGCTCTAATTCTTAATCAAGATTAAGGAAGATTAATTAAATAAACACGTTTAGGCTACTTTGTTTATTTAATTATTTAGAAGAATATGATTTTGGAGAATTAAAAGAAGAGTGAACAATATAAATAAAGCAAGACTTTATTTATGCGTAGTTGAAACATTAATCAAATAGGTTGTATTTAATTAATTGAATATGATGACCATTTTTAGGTGTATACACTAGGATCACTCTATAATTGTTGAATGAGATTACTTGTAGCAACATCATTTTACAACTCTAATTTGGCTTCTACTACCCAATCTTCGTGTAATATTGAAATGGCACACAATAAAGCTTCATCGTTCTCATACTTTCTAGATAATGTATCTACCGCAATATTTTCCTTCCCTTTCTTATATATAATCTCAAATTCATATCCCAACATCTTAGCGACCCATTTTTGTTTCTCTTTGAAAGATAATCTTTGTTACAAAAAATATTTTAGACTATCACAATTTGTATTAACCTTGAATTTTTTACCCATTAGATAAGTCCTTCATTATTATATTGCATGAATAATAGCTAGCATTTCCTTCTTATAAATAGGTTTGAGTTTATTCTTACCCTTTAATTGACGAATCTCAAAATTAATGGGTCAAACCTCTTGTATGAGAACTGATCCTATACCATTTCCTAAAGCATCACATTCCACAATAAAATCCTTGGTGAAGTCTGGAGTGGAAAGCATTGGATTTGTATGGATAGCCTCCTTCAATCTCTCAAATGTTGTATTGGCCAACTTGTTCCAATGAAAATAATCCTTCTTCAATAAATCTATGAGGGGTAATTTTATAAGGCCATAATTCTTCCCAAATATTTATAGTATCTAATCAATCCCAAGAAACCCCTAAATTTATTAATGGTTTTAGGAATAGGCCATTCCCTAATAGCCTTAATTTTGTTAGGATCCACCTTTACTCAATGTGAAACTATGTGTGCCAATTACTCCACCTTGTTGAGAACAAAAGCGCACTTGGGTGGCTTAGCATAGGTTGATGATCTTTGAGAAATTTTAATGCTTGATCTACATGCTGCAAGTTTTCTTCCCATGTCTTGCTATAAATCAATATATCATCAAAGAACACTAATACAAACTTCACCAAGAATTTCTTAAAGATAGAGTTCATCAAACTTTGAAATGTAGATGGTGCATTGGTAACACCAAATGACATCACCAAAAACTCATAATGACCTTCATGAGTCTTAAATGTTTTCTTACAAATATGTTCTTCCTTAATTCGAATTTGGTGATAACCTTATCTAAGATCTAACTTTATAAAATATATAGCTTCATTCAATTCATCTAGCAGATCATCAATAATTGGAATAGGAAACTTATCTTTGATGGTGTACATGTTGAGAACTTTATAGTATGGGCACATGCACCAAGTTTCATCCTTCTTACACACCATCGATACAGGCGAGGAGTAAGCACTTTGGCTATGTCTGATAATTCATGCCTCAAGTATTTTCCTCAATAATATTTTTTATCTCACTTTTTTGTATATATGGGTACCTGTAAGGCCTAATATTGGGTGGTTGGCTCCTTGGAGCTAGTTGTATGGCATGATCATGATCCCTCTTAGGATAAAGTCCTTTAGGAATATCTCTAAAAACCACTGAGTGATGATCAATATTGTTTTGTAAATATGGATGGGTGGGAGCATTGGATTGACAGGCTTCGAATGAACATAATTGGGCCACAACTCCATCACCTCTTTTCTTAAGCAGCTTCTGCATTTTATGAGATCTTACCATTTGAGGGGACTTCACCTTCAATCCTCTTAGCTCGATTGTCTTTCCTTTTGATTTAAATCTCATGAATAGTTCTTGAAATTTCATTTCAATTGTTCACAATGTAGTAAGCCATTATACTCCCAAAACAATATTTATTGCACCCATGGATATAGCATGCATTGGGCTATCAAGGTGATAATCTCTCATTGATAATTAATGCTATGGAATTTTCTAAAACAACTAATAATGCCATTATTTACAATCAAGACCTGAAACTCTAGAGTTGTATATATAAAACAATTTAGATGAGTAGACAACTTTTTTATTGATGAAATTTTGAGTACTAGTTGAGTCAATCAACAATGTTACTTTCTACTTTTGTAATAAATTCACTATCTTGATAATTTTTGGGGCGCTAAAACCTAAGAGTGCATGACATGAAATGATTAGTTGTTAATCATGTGATTCCTCATCTAACTCCCTATCACCTTCTAATAAAGGTTCCTCCTCTTCTTCCTTAATCAAGCCTTCAATATAGAACAATTTATTTTCAATGCATTTATTGGGTTGACTATATTTGCTATCACAACTGAAACACAACCCTTTTTCTCTCATCTCCTCATTTTTTTGTGGAGTCGGCCTAGTAGGTTAAGGTAATGAATGTGTAGGAGATCTTCTTTCTCTTATGTTTTCAATCCCTTGTTGCCTACTATTCAAAAGCTTCTCCTCAACTTATCTGGCCATAAGCATCTCTTGTGACAAGGATTGTGGTTGGAAAAAACGTGCCTCATATTTTATGTGATCCTTTAAAACTCCTAGAAATAATTCCTTCAAATTTTCTTTTGTCACATTCTCCACTCTTAGATAAAGGGTTTGAAATTGATTAGCATAGTCCCTTAACTATACATGTTTTCTTTAATCTAGCGATTTGGTAGAAGTAACTATCCATAAAGTTATCTCCATCATGGGTAGCAAGTTCCTCTTGAAAAATTGACCATGTGACCACACGACCCTTCTTTCTCTTCTCATCACATAACCAACAATACCAAATGAATTGATCTAATGATTCCATATCCACCTTCTGTTGACTAGGAACATGATGAAGATCAAATAATTTCTCCATTTGGTAAAGCCAATTAGTTGCATCCTTTCCATCAAAATTTCTCATATCCAACTTGGGTATGAATTGTCAAGGAATATGATTATTAAAAGGGAAATCCTTCTTGAGATCTAAGACAAGCCCAAATAACAAAGGAATTGTCTTCCACCTTACTAGGTGAATCTTTTCCTTTATACTTCATACCATGAATAAGTTATTTTAATTCACTCATATCCTTTTTCATACGCCTTTTTATTGATGCATTTTCATCATCCATCTCCTTCTTCAATGGTAAATTTCACCCTTTACCTTGTTGATTTCATCATTAGGGTTAATATCCTCAATTTCTACATCATTCTTATCTAAATATTTTCATGATGTGGTAACATTTTTTTGCCTCTTGTTGCAAGACCCATCATCATGGAAGAAAATAATTTTGTAATAAATCACACAAATAAAGTCAAAATGATCTAAAATTTTGACTATAACTTACCAAGGCCTAGGTTGCACTTTCCTAGAATTTTTTCCCAAAAATTAGGTGTTTAATAGTCTTGAGAGTGAATTTATTGGAAACACTGATTTTGCAATAAATCACTTGATTTTTTTTAATTCTTCTGTAATTTTTCCTATAGGCTCCTCTCTTACAACTTAAAAAAAAAACCAAAAATCCAACACAAATTCAATAGGATTTGGAAGATATGCACTTTCCAAATAAATTGAGAAGAAACCCTAATTTTGCAATAAAACACTCAATTTCACTCCAATTCCTCTAAAATCTAGATTGTATCTTCTCCAATATGTTCTTCAATAGCCCTTTAAAAATAAGAGAAAAAATCACCAAAATATGGGAGATATATGTTTCATAAAATGACCTCCAAAATTGAAAAGAAATGCCTTATCACAATCGTGCTAAGATCGTGCTTTGATACCACTTGTAATGAAATAACTTGCACAATGGAAGAATATGATAGAAAATATTATACAAATACTTGATAATAACTGAGAATAACAAGCCATTTTGAGGGGGAGAACCTCCAAATATCTCGAATGATAACATAATTCACAATATGATGATGAAATAAGACTCACTACCTCCTATATATAGCTATTTGTGCCTAAGATATCACCCAAGCCGACTTAGATAACCCTATATAAGCCCTGGGCTGACCTAACTAATTGAATAATAATATAATAATGATAATATGACCTCATTAAGATTTAAGATAGTCATAAGTTGACTATTCATAACTCGATGTACTCTAATATTAAGGGCATGGCATAAATAATAAGTATAGAAACAAGTCGCATGCACACATGACTTCAGAAACAAAGAAAAGGTTTCTAATTAACCTTGACCAACTAGGTGTGAATTAGGAGTTTTAAAGTAGCTAGATGACTATATATACACTTTTCACACAAACTAATCCCACCCTCTTGATCTCTATTGAATTCCAATCATTCCTAATTCCTTTTACAAAGTGATAAAATATTATCAATGAACAACTATTGAAGCACAAAACTATTCTCATATAAGTTTGATAATCCTATTTCCCTTAAATATTGAAATTGTATTATCCAAGTTAACATTCTTTAAAATGTATGACAATAAATATTTTGTTGAATATTATAGTTTGACTCAACAAAAATCTCAAGAGATTTAGTTTAAACTTAATCTCTCATTTTGAACACAGGCTTTCTTGTGGTTTTTAGTAGTATTTATTCACTTCAAGTACCTTATGTTCAAGTTGCATTTAACATTACTGAGATGAAATTCATTTTTCATCTAAGGTGCATATTTCATAAACCATTAATACACTTTTATTACAATCATGTGTGCATGAGCAAACATTTGATAAAGTTAAAAATATTTTTTACTTAATACTAAAAAGTGTTGAAGTGAATAACCAAGATCTTCAATCTACAACACCAAATAACCTCCACATTCTCAAGAGAGAAGAAACAACAAAATATTTAATTCCACTAAACAAGAATACAATGTGATACAAGATTCAAAAAAATTGAAATATATAAAATAAGCCTTGCTTATAAAGGCAAGGTGGGAGATAGGACTAGACAAGATCATGACATGTTTCTTAATTTTATAAAATGAGACAACTTATCATAATTACCTAGGACTCAAGAATTGAAATTCAAAAGATAAGATCTAATTGACAACTAATACTTCTAGAAATATTCTTAGTACCTAAGGAAACATGTGAATAAGTCCTCTAGTAGGAATTAGCTAGGTACAAGACATTATTCACACCAACACCCCCCTTAAGTGTAACTTAGGGAGGAAAAATCCAATGCAAGATGCAAAAAATGGGTCCTAGCAATAAGGTCTAATGAGGTACCCATGTACAAAATAATATCTCATAAATGGAGAAAAGGAGAAAAACCCTGTGGAAGAAAAATCCTCTCCAAAATAGATAAAATGTGCAAAGAAAAAAAAAAGGACTCAAGAAGACCCTCTAAGGAAAACTTCCTTCACCCCAAGAATTGATCACAACTAAAGATAACGAGGTGATGCTAAAGGTTTAGTGAATATTTCTACAACCTACTGCTATGTAGGAAAGTACTCCAAGCTGAGAACATGATCTTAGATGACTTGCTTGATGAAGTGCATGTGGATCTCAATATTCTTATTACATTGATGCTCCACTAGGTTGTGTGAGATATGAATAGAACTTTGATTATCACACTAAAGAGTAGTGGGTTGATTGAAAGGAAATCCAAAATCAATCATCAACTAATGAAGCAAAAAACCTCCTTACTCACCAAAATTGCACCTCAATACTAAACCTTTTTCGATGATAATGCAATAGCAATCTACCTCTTGCACAGCCATGCAATTGGTCCAAAACCAAGGCAAAAGACAAAGTCAAAAGTAGACTTTTGATTATTAAAATCATCAGCCCAATTTGAACTAGTGAAGCCCATAATCTGAGAAGCTCCTGATGTGTAATGAATGCCAAAATGTGAAGTGCCTTGAATGTATGTCAAAATACTTTTGGTTTCCTTTCAATGACTCTCGTGAGGCTCTTGATAGAAACAAGAGACAAGGCCAACCACAAAGGAAATATCAAGATGACTATGTGTCAAGTACAAAATACTACCAACCAGCTATTGATACAAGGTAGGATCAACTAGAGGAGTAGTACAACACCTGATTGAAAAGATGTAGGGGTAGGCTTGCAATCAGTCATACCAAATCTCTAAATAAAATCAAGAGCATACTTATGATGGAAAATGAAAATTCCCTTAGAAGATTGATGAACTTGAAGACCAAGGAAGTAATACAAAAGACCAAGATCAGTCATATAAAAATGATCCATTAATGTTCCCTAAGTACTATGAATCATGAAAGTGGAACTCCCTATGAGAATCAAATCATCCACATAGAGCAAAAGAATTAGAAGATCCTCCCCATGCCTTTGAGTATAAATTGTAGGATCAAAATGGCAATGTGTGTACCTGAAATCTAGCAAAAAACTATTCATCTTCTCATACCAAGCTTGAGGGGCCTGCTTGATACCATATAATGAATGATAAATCCTACAATAAGTGAAGATTCCTAGACAAAACCAAGTGGTTGCTCCATATAGATATCCTCATGAATATCCCCATGCAAGAAATAATTCTTCACATTTATTTGATACACTGACCATCCTTGAGAGGTAGTTATAAAAAAGACAAGATGAATAGAATCCATCTTAACAACAGGAGAAAAGGTCTTAGAGTAGTCAACTCCATCAACCAATGAAACCTCTTTGCAACAATACGAGCCTTATACTTGTCAATGGAACCATCAATTGCATATTTGGTACAATACACCCACTTGCACCAAACCAAATTTCTTCCCTTAGGAAGAGCCACAAGATCCCAAGTATGGTTCCTCATCAAAGAGGAATAATCCTCAACCATATCACTATCCAACTCAAGAATACCTGAAGCATCTAAAACCTCTAAGGATCATTAGAAATGACATGACTCAAAATATTGAGACCAAAAATCTGGGAGCGAGTGCGGTGAGTATCTATGGGATCACCAACAAGAGGACCAACCTCCTCAAGAGTATTATGATCCCATCATGTCCTAAAGGGTAGATTTGGAGGAGGTGGATTGATACCATCCATAAAATCTTCCTCAAAATAAAAACATCCTCATATGAAGAAGATTGAGTAGGTAGTGATGAAGAAGGTGATGGAAACTCCATCTGAGTGAAGGACTCATCAAGGTAAACATCACAATGAAATTGAACCTCTTGTGTGTTAGGGTCATACAATCTATAAGCCTTCATATCCTCACAATAGCCAACAAAAATGAATCGCTAACTCTTCTCCATTGCTTTATGTCGACCATCTAGAATGAATGCCAATGCCTCACAACCAAATTCTCTAAAGAAGGATGCATTGGTCTTGTCATGGGACCAAGCCTCCTTAGGAGTCATATTTTTTCTTTCCCTATGAGGCATATGGTTCTAAATATATTTGGCACAATTAACATCTATAACCCAAAAAATTGGAGCCATGGACTAAGACTAAATCATACAATTGGACATCTCTCTTAAAGTCTTGTTCTTCCTCTCAGCCACACCATTTTTTTGAGTGTAAGGAATAGTGTGTTGATGAAGAATACCATTCTCACTTCAAAAATCATAAAACACCTTATTGATATACTCCCCCCCATTATCTGTGTGCATATATTGAAGATGGAAACCTAACTACTCCACGAATTCTTTGAAGGTCCTAAAAGTGGTGAGAACATCATTTGTGTACTTCAAAAAATAGACCCATGTGCATCATTAAAAATAATAAATAAAAGTGAGCACATACTTAGCCCCTAAAAAAGGAGTTGGAAATGACATGATATCACTATGAACCAACTCTATGGATGTGGTAGCACGTGTGGCTTGACCCTTAGGAAAAGGATCTTGATGTTTTTTTGTCAAGAACACAACCTTGAAAAATTCCCTCGATGCAAGATATCTTAGGAAGACCAACCACTAAGTTATGTGTGTGCATCTTTTGAGTTCAAATTCCCAAACCTTTCCTGCAAAATTTTACTCACAAAATTTGTGTGAGAAATAAAGGATGAACCCGTTGAAGACTCAAATCCATCAAACTGATATAAATGATTCTCATGATCATATTTCCTTGTAGCAACAACCTTCTCAAGATCTTGTAATTGTCGAATAGTCACATTATGTGGAGTAAACTCAATGGTATTTCCATCTCTAAAATGACAAATATGATATATGGAGATTAGATTCACTAAAATATTGGGAAAAAGAAAAACATCCTCAATGCAACCATCTAGCATCTGAATGGAGCTTGTCCCCAAAACTGGAATTTGTGAAGAGTTGCCAGCTGCAAATTGAGAAGTATGACTATGAGAAATGGAATCAAATAGATCGCATGAATTAGTCATGTGATGTGAAGCACTTGAATCAAGAATCCAACTATCAGTAGATGAATGTAAGGCACGTGATGAAAGAGCTTGCCATTTTCCATGAAAGGCCTCTAGTCTCTTGAAACAATGAGACTCATCATTCCCAATTTTTCCATAAAAATAACAAGGTTCTCCTTTCTTTTTCTTAGACTTGGATTAAGAGTCTTAAGAGTTAGAAGGAGGTGGAGTGGACATCTGAGTATTCTTCTACTTTGATTTGAAGGGAGAATCACTACCTAAATTCAATTATATCTTACAATTCTTCTTATTCTTTCAAAATATCTTTGGAAGATTGAGCCATTAGATCTTGGTTCTTAGAACTATGAAGAGCATCCATTTGAATCAACTTGGCTTGCTCCCTAGTAAGATGCTCAGAAAACAACTCAAAAATAGGCATCTTATAATTGTTCCCCATGGCATCCATAGTAGAATAGAAAGTAGAATAAAACACTTGAAAAGGTCATCTTAACTTAGATAGAACCAAGAAGATACATACATCATTAGATTCATCATGCCCACATTAGGTTTCAATTGTGGCAAAAACATTTTAAATTGTGCAAGAAAATCTTGACTAGTAGGAAAATCATCTAGAGTGATGTTAGACCTTCTTCAAGTTGCAAGATTCTAAATTGATTGAATTGAACATACAATTCCTCAAGTTTTCCCCAAATATCTTTAGGTTTTTTAGACTCCACAATATGAAACAATAAGTTATCAGATACATGTGAGCCTATGAGCCCCTTGGTTTCATCTAACTTACTTCTATGAGATTTTTTTCAAACTCCCTTGTGAATTCAAGTTTATTTCATCCAACATTCACCATAGACCTTTAGATTGTACTAATTGGGTCATTTTTAACTTTCATGTATGATAGTTGTGTGGAGTGAGGAGCTCAAATTTCCTTAGATTTGTTATGTTGAAAAAAGAACATCAAGAGAAACAAGAAAAATAGGCACTTAAATTGTGCCTTTAACCCCCCATAATGTATTACTATGTTTATAGCCCCCCAACAAATTACAATGACAAAATTTTGCAATTTGTACAACTAAAAAAGTCAAATTAGTAGTTTATAACACATGGTGATTTTACAATTTTAGAAAAAATGACTTGTCAAATCAGAAAACAAAGATTAAAAACATATTCCTTGTGATTTTATGAGAAATTCCAAAAAAATTGCCAAATTTTGAGTTTGTATGCAAAAGTTATGTCAGTTGCAAGAAATAAAATAAAAGTGTACCTTTGGGTTGTTAAAACTAGCAAAAATTAGCAAAATCAGCAAAAAAATCACCTGCACCACTTAGGAGTTCATTGAATCAACTTTCCAATGACTACTCATTCGCCAAAATCTGATATTTGTGGCAATATTTAAGGCAACTTGAAAAAAATTGTTTATTTGACAAAAAGGAAAAAAAATTAACCCTTAAGGTTAGGCATTTGTCACCCATGCAACCAGGAGCTAGCAGCTATAGCAATAGTTTCTAAGAATAGTGTGGTGGTTTCTATAAAATTGTAGGCTGATGATTTTCTTGTGGCTAGACACTAGCGGCTACAACTCAGCTTAGTGTTGTTCAAAGGTCTATGGACAAGCACAAGGGCTTAGCCCCCTATGTGGTCGACACTTAATAGATAAAGAGTTAATCTTTTTTTAATCACTATAAAAAAAATTGAATTTTTTCCCGCAAACCATATTTGTGCAACTACACAAGGGGGGTCGTATGGCCTCTTTGCAAAAAAATGCCTCAAAAATAACTTTTTTCAAATATAAGCAAATTTTATATCAAAATTCATCGAATAAACCTCCTGGACACAATGATAAGGTCCATTTGGGATGAAAATGCTCCTATAAAAAATTGTTCACCATATCTGAGCTTCAAAACCTTATTTGCTCCTTTGTCAAATGGTGGCCAAATTGAGTGAAATAAAAAGCCAAATTTAACTTTCTTGAGCCTCTAAAATGTGATGTACCAACCCAAAACACTGCCACTATAGCCAAAAGACTTGCAATCACCATATCTCACCAAAAAAACATACAAGCAATATAAGATCAACAAATATTTGCACCTCCACCAAAACATCCTCCCACCTGAAAGGATAAGTGGGTCATGATACAATGATGTGACGACGACAAGCGGGAAATGGAGTCGGGGAATATTTTTGAAATCTGACGTTAAGGAGGGTGACGGCAATAGAGATGAGGATGATGATGGTGTCTCTAGTTGGGTTGTCTGCGTCCTTCTCTGGGTTTTTGGACGGCTGGATGTGTGGGGACAGTTCGTTGGGTCTCTACCTTGCCAAGCTTGTGTGATTCCTATGAATATTCTACAATGTACTTTGGCTTTGAGGCTCTCCTTCTTTGTTAGGGCCTTCCACTCACCTTTGTCGAGAGAGTTGTATTTAGAGTTAGGGGTTCCTATTTTATATTTTTTGTTTTTCATTTGCTTGGATGGTATTCAATGGGGAAAGTTGGTGGTTGTTCCAGCTTTCTGCAATGTTGGGTTGTTGTAAGATGGGGTGTATGGTGGACATTGGGTGTGTGCAAGCTCTTTGCTGGCATGGATGTTGGGCGATGGTGCTTTGCTAACTCCTTGTGTTCTTCTTTGTCTATCTGGAGCGATGGTGTTGGGAGTGTTTTATGCCTGTGTCAGGGGCTGGATGCATTCGTGTATTCTGGTGTGTTGCCCTCCATCATGCCTTTCTCCTATGATGGATTGAAGTTTTTTGTTTTCCTGTCAATGGATGGGTGGGTAGTTGTTCCTCGGTGGAGGTTAGTTTCTCCACTGGTTTTCTCCTATGACCTCTTTTCTGTGGAGTGGGATGGCACTTTGAAGTGCCTTCCTTCGTGCTTTCCTTGTCTCTTGCCCTTGGGGGTCACTTTCAGATCTCTTTTTTTTGTGTGTTGATCTTCCTTTGGAGTCAATGAGGCTATCTCTAAGGATGAAGATGGTATTGTTTTGGTGCTTGTTCTTGGCCTCCTCTATTCGATGGCCCCTTTGAGGTTTTTGTTGTCTATTGAGCATGTGGGGTTTGAGCTTCCTCCTCACCCTGTGTTGGTGTTTCTCAAGTGTTGGCTTGTTCTTGCACCTCTTGGGTTTAAATTCTAGGTTGTTGTGTGTTGCTTGGATCGTCTTGCTCTGCTTCACACTCCTTTAGTGGTGGGATTTTTCTTGACTCTCTTGTTGGTGGGAGGTCTTGGTTTTATTGTGATGGATTTGTCGTCTTCTACTGCTGCCTGGAGGTGTGGTGCAAGAGCACCTAATCACCTAGTTACAAATTCCTATGTTTAGTGGCTCAATGCACTCTTGCATTAAAATGAGTCATCAAATTATATTTGTAAGCCTAAAAGGAAATTATATGAGATTGTATGTAATCGAGTCATTAAGGTAGAGTCATAAAGTTCCAAATTTGTGAGTTGCTTTATGCAACAAATTTGTAATCCCAACAGTTATATGATTTTAAAAGTTGGTTGTTTAGTGGTTAGGGGAGTTGGTTAGTTAGAGAAGTTTGAGAAATTTTATAAAATCCTTGGGGAGGCCCAAGTGATGGTTGTTGAAGCCAAGAGAAGGAAATAAACATTGAAATATTTTGTGTTCTTATTGTTTTCACTGGTTTTCTGAGTTTCCTAACTGGGCACAGGCCGTACAAGCTCCATACGCATTGATTTATTATCTGAATCTGTAGACAGATGTTTTAACTTGTATTTGGTGCCTTGGCAAGGTTTGCATTAATCTTTTAGGGCCTAAATCCATCAAATTTCCCTTACCGGGTTCTTGAACAGTTTTAAGGTTTTGTGGTTATCTTGATGGCATAACCATCATCCCACCTATTGTCTTCAATTGTAACTTGGTGGGATGATGTTTTAGAATTTATGGGATGATATTTAGGAAGCAAGAGGCATGAAAGAGTGATTCCTTGGCTTAAAGGGTGAGATAAGGGTAGGAAATGTGTGTTTTTCCTTGAAGAGATGATGGATCAGACTTGTGAAATGAATAAGCCACATTGTTAATGGCCAAGTGAGTGTTCCTTAAGCATGATAGAACCTATTGAAAGGTTTCTAAGGAGTTGGTTTGGTTAGGAGTGGCTAGGAAGGTGAAGATACAATAAGGGTGTCCTAAAACCCTAGTTATCTAGGCTACAAGGAGGGTTTTTGAATTGAAGGTTTACTTGAGCATTTGGGGTCATGAGACCTGGAAAATATTTGGTTTGGAAACCTATACCAAGACTATTTTGATGTTAGAAGGTTTGGGGTGGAGATCTAGAGGTAGACCCTTTGTAAAAATGGCCTAATTTGAGGCCTAAAATTGTGAATAGTCCAATTTTGAGGTGTTTGATCTTAAGAAAGTGTATCTAGTTTTATAGTATGTGGTACATCTCTGAAATGGGTATTTGAATCCATGATTTTTTTTCTAGGTGTTTTGGAAAATTCTGGTCAGAAGTCTAAAAAATAGGGTTTCCCACTACTACAAGGAAAGCTTGTACCAAATGGTGAGTTTTGGGGATTTCATTGAATTTTTCTTGGAGATTATTTTCAACTGATTCAAATGTCATTATATGCATGTTGAGGACTTTTGTAGAGGTCTTGGTGAATTTTTTTTGTTTACTTACAAGATTGGGCGGGGGTTTGAGACCTTTGAGGGTGAGTTGTATGAATGCATTGTAAAGAAGAGTTCCTTGATTTAGAATTGAAGTTTCCATTATTGTCAGTGATCTCCACCTTAGATTTGCATCAAGGTGTGTTGGGTGCTTTTTTTGGGTTTGGTTTTCCCCTACTCTTGTGGCCTCTGTACCTTGTTTGTGGTGGTTGATGAATCATTGTTAAGCTTCTTTGTGAAGGCCCTATTTTTTTGGGCTGGTCTTGTGAAGGAGGCCTTGCTTTCCTTTTTGGATAGTTTGTGCATGGGTATGGACTGTTTCTAGGCCAAGGCTTATGCTTGGTTGGTGGTTGTTTCTATGATGATTTCCATTCTTTTGGAGGATGGGTTGTCTATTCAGGGTTCTGGGTTTGTTGGCTACCCCTTGGGGTGGAAGGTGCTTTCTCTAAGGAAGGAGCTGCTAGATGTTCAGTGGTGTGGGCCGATTATGTTGGCTGGGAGGTTGGTGTTGTCCTTCCTTTTGTTGTTGTTCTTCTAGATTCCAAAGGTCGAGGTGTTTTCCTTTTCTACTGGAGTTATTGCTTGCTACCATGTTCTACAAATGTTGTATTCAATAGAGGTGAATATTGCTCCTATTAAGGTGGAGCCCTCTCCTATTGAGGTGGAGTTGGACGTTGTAGATATGGTGGGAAGTGCATCTCTCCTTTGTCAGTTCCTATTGAGATGGAGCATACTTGCTTTGAAGGGAGGTTTCTTTGGTAGTTATGGTACCCACTTCTTCATATCCTATAGAAGGGAGCCCCATCCTTTTGAGGTTGCATCGGGGTTGGTTTCTAGTTGGTTGGTTCAATTAGAAGAACGTATCTTTGCAGAAATTTTTTATTCTTACCTCTCTTTTGGTGGGAATATGTTAGGCTCATGTTTGTTTAATTTGAGTGGAGGGTTTGTTGTGGTTGTGTTGTTATTGGTGATTTGTGGCCTCGTTGTTTCTAGCAATCTTTTGGACCTACAGTGTTGTGGGTTGTTTCTTGGCTCAAGGCCTATTGTGTCCTTGATTTGGGACTATTGTTGGTCCTTAGTGTTCTGTTGATCCTAGTTGTGTGGCCAAGTTTGGGTTGTTAGTCTGTCTTTGACTTAGGACTATTGTTGGTTCCGAGTGTTCTTTCACACCTGGTTCTCTGTTGACCAGGTGTTGTTTGTGTTTCCGCCAGTGTTGGAAAAGATTGTGTCTTTGTTATTTGAAAGTGTTCTTTTCTTAGTTCTGTAAGAGGTTCTTAGTCCTTTCAAAACCTTGCTTACCTTATCAAAAATAGATCTTTGCAAATCCTTTTTAATTCTCCAGATCATATTGAAATGCAAGAGAAGATCATATGATAACTTACAAGATCATAAAAGAAACTCAAATCATAATAGAAAAATTGATAGTAGAAACTGTAAGAAAAGGAAGGGGCTTTCCAAATTCAAATATTTGATACCATGTTGAAGTGAATAACCAAGATCTTCAATCTACAACACCAAATAACCTCCACATGCACAAGAGAGAAGCAACAACAAAAGATGTTATTCCATCAAACAAGAATACAATATGATTCAAGATTCACAAGATGTGAAATATTCAAGAGAATTCTTTCTTATAAAGGCAAGGTGAGGGATAGGATTAGATAATATCATGACATGTTTCTTAATCTTATAACATGAGACAACTTATCATAACTACCTAGGACTCAAGAATTAAATGTCAAAAGATAAGATAATATCTAATTGACAATTAAGACTTCTAAAAAGATTTTTAGGACCTAAGTAAACTTACATGTGAATAATTCCCCTAAGTGCCCTACTAGGAATTAGCTAGGTACAAGATTTTATTCACACCAACAAAAAGAACATATTGCACTATTGATAAATATTAGGAAAATCAAATACTTTTCAAGGTTTAATTTTCTATTGTCTATATCCCAACATTTGGTAAGGTTACTAATAGTTTTTACTTAATCATAAAAACCATATTGCATTATTGGTAAGAATTAGGACCATCAAATACTTTGTAAGGTTGTATTATATATGGTTTATATCCTAAATTGTCATTTCTTATGTCATAGAAATTGCATCTTTAATGAAATGGGTGAACAGTGTAAGTCCATCACCACAATTCATTAAATTATAATGTATCATCTATATATAATAATAGATGTATTTGTTTTTACAAGAAATTATATTTAGGATGGAGGATATAAATAATATAGAGTAGCATGAATATGGTTGCAATTATCGAATACAAGATTAGAAAATGCAAGGAACATATTTTTTTGTGAACATAGTTATTGGTATATAATATAATTTTATATTAAACAATACATGAAAACATAAGTGAGCATATGTAGTTGTAGCCATCACAATAGAACATACTAAAATAATCATTGTCTAACATAGTATATTTTATTTAGTAAAAAAAATTGCATCCTTTACAATTTTATATTAAACAATTAATTCAAGTTTCAATAATGATAGTTTCTTGCATTGTTCCTTTTTTATATGCATGTGTATATCTTAATTATCTTAAAGATGAAACTAACTATTAATGTCTTACTAATAATATGTAGTGATGTGGTTTATATAATATTGATATCCATTGGTACATTGATAATAGAGTCAATCAAGTCTACTTGTGATCCTTCGTGTCCTAATTGTCAAATCTATGCAAATGCAATTTTGAGAGATATGTCTTTCTTCAAGTTCTGAAAAGATTGTTGTAAAATGTAATGACTTATTCATTCAAATAAAATCTAGAGTTAAATACTTAGGTATCTTATACTTCCTCAATATTTTTTTACATATCTAAAAAAATGAATTTTTGATAGGCCATTAGCCACATCACTACCTTGACTCTACCATTTGCATGCTTTTATCTAATAACATGAAATTTTCTCCCATAAAATATGTATTCCTATTTCCATAATTTCACCATTCCCATATAATATTTAGCCAGTAATTTAAAATACATGGATAAATAAAAGTCAATCAAACTCTAGGGAATTTAATGTGGGTAATTCATTATTTAATTTATATGCATAACCATTCATAATAATGCAAGATGAAATAATTTTATATTCGTGTAGAATTACATTGTTAAAATGATGGGTAGCTTAGGCATCTAGAACACACCCTTATAAATTTTGATGTGTGAGAAGATCATCTTAAATTCTCATTAATTGTACTGAGGTGGGATATCAAACATGAAAATGAAAATGAAGATAAAATATTCAATTTATTTCTTAAATTTCATTTATGAAGATACTTTAAAAGTCAAGGTGTCTATATATGGAAAATGGATTATTAAAAAAGAAAATTTGAACATACAATAACATGACTATTCATATTATAATGGAGAGGAGCAGTGGAAATAGGCGCGGAGGTAGCAATTTGAAAACTGTAGGCGATTGAAAGGCTAAAACTGATGAGGACGATGGAGATCCATCTGCTATTGATGGGGCCTTGTTGCTCGGGGAGGCACGGATGGTGTCTTTGCTTCTGTTGTGGCCTTGTTTTGGCTTCAATGCTCTTGAATGGTTTGGGAGGTTTGAATCCTGCGTTGGTGAAGGTGCAAATGATGGTGATGTTGACGATGGCCCTGGTGGGGGTTTCTTGTTGGCTTTGCGGTCATTGGTGGCTACGTCTGGAGCTCTTTGGGTCGTTGTTCCTGGTTTGGAGCAAGGCATTGTTGGGAAGGAATGCTTCCTTCTAGTCTCGTTGTGGTGTCTTCTCTCTTGATATGTGGTGTGTGGGTGCGAGTGTGTGAAAGTTGATGTTTTGTGCCCTTTAGTGCCTGTGGTTGTTGAGTGTGTGGTTGTCGATGGACATTGGCCTCTCTTCTTCCATTGGCCGCCTCTCTTGGTATGGGTGAGTATGGGTTTCTTTGAGGAATTTTGGGTGTAGATTGGGCCTCTCTTTCTTCCTATTCGGCGTAATAGGAAGGCTTGGTGGTCTTTATTGTTGGTCTAGTTTGTCTCTGGCTTCCTCTTGGTTGTCCTTTTCTTTTTCCTAACGCCTATTTGGTGGCTCTGTTTTGGGGTTTTTTGTTCCTGGAATGTTTTGAGCTCTTCTTGGCCCCTCTTTGAGGTGTGGTGATGTTTCCCATTGGTTGGTTGTTGGGTATTGTGGCTTATATATGGCTCTAACTGGCGTGTTGGGGTTGCTTGGTGTGCCTTCTTGTTGGCCCTTCTCCTGATTTCCTTCTTGTTTGGGTTCCCCTATTTCTCTTGGGGGTTGGGTGTTCTCAGTCACTCTAGGACTAAAACTCTGCATTTGGTGGACTTTAGGCCTGTGGTGTTCTTTGTGGCCTTGTTTTCTTTGGCTGAATTTTTTTTGTGGCCTTGTTTTCTTTGGCTGACTTTTTTTTGTGGCCTTGTACTCTCAAGCTAAATGTCTTTGGATCCTCCTTGTTGAGAATGTTGTTTTTCCTCTTGCCTCCCACATGGTTGATGCTGGGGTTTGTGGTCTTTTATTGGGCCGAGCTACTTCATGTTAGTATTTTGTTGGCTCAGTTGGTTTGGCCTTGTGTGAAGGCTCAGAGCTTGTTTCTAGTGCAGTGTTTACTAGAGGATGCTACGATTGTGTGCTTGGCTACTGAGTTAGCTTTCTCCTTTGGTCCTATGGAGGTGGACCTCCCTCAAATGTTCTTATTGAGGTGGATTGTTCTCCTATGGAGGTGGAGGCGGAGGGTGTTGATGATTTCTGGTTGTCATGGTCTTGATGTTGGTAGCATCCTCTCCAATAGAGGGGAGCCCATTCCTTTAGAGGTGTGTTTGGAGTTGGTTTCCTATCACCAGAGTGTTTTGATGGAGGTGTTGATGTTGGAGTTGTCCATGGATGTTTTGGGATCTTTGGCTTATCTTTTTTTGTTGCAGGTTGGGTGGTATTCTAAGTTTCTTTCTATGTCCCAACATTATGAACTGATTAGGGGTTTAATGGTGTCATACATCATTAATCTAGGTATTTTTCTTGGCCCTATGGTGTATTCCATGAGTGGTTGGTTTGTTGACGCTTGGCAGATGCAAGTGGTTTCTTTGTATCTCTAAAGGTTTCTGGTCCCAGGTAAAACCAAGTTGTATTTGGGGTTTTAGGCCCTTGTATGTTTGTTTGATGCAGCAGTTGTAGTCATGTTTATCTCTTAGAAGCTATTGTGGTGCTACTGTAGGTTTATGGTATATTTTTTTGCAGCCTTCCTTTCCTTGTACTGGGTTCTGGGGGGCCATCAAAAACATGACTATTCATTTAAAAAGAATCATAGCAACCAATTAGAAAGAATTTAAATTGAGTATTTATAATTTAGAAAACAAACTACAAGATAGAACAACTGAACATTTAATTAAAAATTATTTAATTTATGATTTTGATTGGATCACAACTTATAAGAATATATTAAATAATGTGTACATTAATTAAGAATATCTACAACTCATCAATGCATACCAAGAACCTATAGAAATAATTCATCATTAAATTTGATGTAATATCATAATACAAGTATGGGAAAGGAAAAAGAATGGCCATAATGGTTTCTAAAATTTTCCCTCTTGTAAACCCTAAATCTTTTATTAATGTAGTAGTGGCTTCCATTTCTAGCTTGAGAGAGAATGTATATGTTGATCAAAATATTGTATCTATGGATGTTTCTAGGTAGGATCATGGGGTTGTGGCTCTTGTTACACTTGGAAATGGTTTATCACTATCATGGGATGGATCGACTAAGATCTATAAACAACTTTCAATTTCCTAGATGGTTGGGATGGGCTTGCAAGTATTGGATGATGGTGGTAGGTTATATTTGTGATTCCCTATTTGTTTGGAACTCTTGTGGTGGTTTTGGGATTTGATATATTGGATGAAGAAAATCCCTACATCCAAAATGCTTTGATATGCAAGTTTCGCCATCACTAGCCAAGTTTGTTTGAGCTTCATTATTTAGTATCTCATATTTGGTATCCTTTATTTCAAAACTAGTATATATCTACCCTTATACTCAAGGTTTCTTTGTCATTTTATGTGAAGATATGATCAATAGAGATAATATTTTAGCTCAAGGTGCATGGTTTTTGAAGAAATCAATCTTATTGATGAAGTTTTGGTACCCACTTTTCAATCATCTTTCAAAATTGTTATCTTTGTTTTCTATGTGGGTGAGGCTTCCTTATTTTTCACTTCAATTTGGGCTCCATCCTCAAAAACTGATGTTTTGTATCATCCTACTTTTGTACACATGCAACACACTCAAATATGTTTTGGCTCCATCCTCAAAAACTGATGTTTTGTATCATCCTACTTTTGTACACATGCAACACACTCAAATATGTTTTGGCTCCATCCTCAAAAACTGATGTTTTGTATCATCCTATTTTTGTACACATTCAGGTTGAATTAGACATCTTTAAGGGCTTACCAACTAAATTTTGGCTTCAAGTGGAGAATCACATTTGAAAAAAAAAAAAGATGATGAGAAGTTGGTATTTCAATGTCATAAATATTTTGGCTTGAGTCATTTGGCAAATGATTGCTCATTTGCAAGGAAAAAATCTCATAATCAAGCTACATGGTGTAAGGATGCAAATCCTTTTATTTTATCAATTCATTGGGTGAACACCAAGTCTCACTTGAAATCTTATCCAAGCCTTCAAAATTCGAATGAAGTTCTTCCTCCTATGGTTACTCCCACTTCTTCAACCCTTCCTTCTTCTAGGGTTGAGGAATTTGTTCCCCATAAGTTTTCTTCTCCTAAGGTGGGTTTGGAGGTTGTTGCTCAAGCTTTAGTGCCTCCCTCAATTCCTCCCTCCTCGGGCTTCACTCCTCAACCTCATTGTTCCTTCTTTGATGCCTAAAGTGGTAACATCAACTCCCACTCTTGATATTCCCTCTACAATGTCTCTAATCTCCTCACATATCTTTTTTTCTTGAGGCTTTCTATGTTGGGTTTAGGTTCATCTTTAGGGTTGAATAATTATCAACAAGTCCTTGATACCCTTATTGGATTTTGTTCAATTCAAGATGATATCTATCTTTTTATTAAAAAATCTAGAAAGGAGTCAACTGAATTAATTTTGAGATCTCATAACATTTAGCATTAGGATTGGCTAATCCTTCCCCAAATGCCCTTGTCTATATTAATTATGTATGTTTCTTATCTATTATTATGTTCTCTCTTAATTTTTGGGGATAGGGCCCCTTGTATAGATAACAAGTACCAACTTCAACTATTAAAAGACACTATAGCTATCCTTATTTTAAAATCAAATCAAGTATAACAACAATAAATGATAGAAACAACACTTTTGTTAAAATTAATTATCTATTGTTCTTGTATGTTATTTCTATTATTTTGTTCTCCTATTTTTTGGGTTGGAATCCCTTAATAGATCTCAAAAAGATGAACCCAAACCCAAAAGTTGATGTTGGTTATTTGTTGTGGTTTTGTATTACCTAGTGTCAAGAGTCCTTCCTAAAATCCTTTAAAATATCAATCACATTATTTAAAAGCAGTCGCAATCCAATTAAAATTTCCTAACATTTAACAACGCATATGCTAGTCTTTTACAATTTGTTAAACTAGGTCACCACACCAAGAACCTTCCACATGCACTAAGATTGAAAACAAGATGATAGAAGCATACGATCAAAAAACGTTTGTATATAGATGAAGCTGCATCCTAGTTTCAATTAGAATGATAGTGAACCACAAGTGGTTGCATTATTCATTTGTAGATAGATGAAGGGGAAATTTCTAAGACAAGTGCTCATTAAAATTTGTAAAAAATCAACTCAATAACAATTGTCTTTCTAGACACCTCTCAATATAAATCAAACATTTTGATTTTCTATGCAAGTATGTGTGTAATAATATAGTATAGTCTTGATTATTTTAAGATTTAATATTTCTAGATGTAATATTATCAATGATGTTTTGCAAGGGAAGATGACATGGCAGCAATCAATCTAAATGTACAAGTACACAAGAACATTAATATCAATAAGTTAGATAAAATAGACAACATTGTGTTTGATCAAACTATCAAATTTTATAACAATCATGTTTCTTTCCTATTCTTAAAAATTGTAGTGGCAATATATTAACCTCAAGATTATATTTATTCATTTGCTCAAAAGATTATATTAGAACAATTTCTTAAATAAAGATTAGTAGATATTATTTATTTCAGCACTATTTGTTCTCCAGCTTACATAGATTTCAAGTTTTGGGTCTCTTTTAGATAAATAGAGTCACAAAACATCAAGAACTCTCATCTCTACGCTAGCAAACACTTTTAGGCAAAATGTGGTTATAGAATCAATTTCTTTAGCAAGATTTGGAGCTTACCCTTCACTCACCTAATTGGACTTTCGTATGGAGCTTGCCCTCTACCCATTACATTAGTTTTTCATTCTCTTATTGTGTTGCAATTACATAGGATTTACATTAGTTTTTCATTCTCTTACTATGTTGCAATTACATAGGATTCATTGTATAATGAATTTCACTAAAACTGCAACAAATACCCTTACTACTCAATCCTACAACTTTTAAACAAAATGGACAATGATCTATTTGGTAACCACAAGGTGCTACCCTTATTCCACAATTAGATATTTAGTTAAAGAGACTCCCTCAAAAATCTCTCTTTTAATGTTTCTCAAGATTAAATTAAGATATAACAATAAATGAGGATATTTACAAAGTCAAGCTCAAGTTAACATAGTAAGATCTTGAAAAGCCTTTTAACACCAAACCTCAACATTTCTTTGTGTCAACCCAATAGTTGAATCAAGCTTCTAGCATACAAGAAGATGCCATCTTGCTGCCTCAAGTTCTATTTAGTGTTGGGAAAATGTGTCTCAACCTTGCAATTATATACGATTTATTGATTGGATTATGTTGTCTTCACACTTACCATTTTTGTAGATTACACATTATGGAGGGGATATCTTGTCTCTATTTCCCTCTTATAAAGGGATTATTGATTGTATATACATAATGGATGTAGTCCTTGAAGGGTATCATTGAAATCCTTCATACACCAACTTTCTTTGTATCTTTTCTCTTTTGAAGAGGAGTTTTGTCTCACTAGATTTTCTACTTTTCTTTGTTTGTGAAAGATCGCATTTGCATTGTACATGGGTACCTAATATGACCTCATACTCGGAACTCATCTTCATCTTCATCTTCGCATAATTTGCATAATAATCTTCTCCCTAAGTTGCACTTAAGGGGGGTGTTGGTGCAAATAGGTGTTTTACCTAACAAGTCGTTAGCGACTCATATTTACATGTTGAATCCACTTAGAAATCTTTCTAGATGGTGTTGATTGTTATTAGATGTTAGCTTATCTCTTGACATTTAATGTTTATGTCCTAAGTCATTTAATATTGTTGAGGTAGTTGTCTCATTGTACAAGATTAAGACACATGTCAAGATATTGTCTAGTTCTATCTCACAACTTGCATTTATAAGCAAGGCATCACATGTACATCATATATTCAATCTATCAATCTTGGAATCATAATACAACAAACTATTCTTGTCATTTTCTCTCTTGTGGAAGATATTTTGGTCTAACAACTATTCTTGGAGGTGTTGGGAGTCACCATTTACTCCTACAAAATGTCTTATCAATGTTATCATATGTTATTTGAAATTAATTATATTTTGAAAATTTTCCCTATTTTTCAATAGCCATCCCCTAAAAAGGTCTCCTAATAAATCAATCCTAAAAATGTGTCCCCCTATCCTCCATCATCCCCATCATAGAAACTTGGTGGAACATAGCATATTATTAGTTCTAGATAAATTATGTCCTTACTTCCATAGTTTAAGTAATCCAAACAACATTTATAAGATCTATTAGACAATGATCATCTCAATAACATTAAACAAATATCAACATGAATCTCATCACTAACTCCTTCCCAACCTCTAATGTCGAGAGATTGCAACTGAAGGTTTTTGTGCTTCATGACTTTTCTCTCACGATAGCTTTTTGTCACTTCATGTTGCAAGACACTCAACTTGTCTTTCTTGGATTGTGTTTTTCCAAGTTCCATTTGCCATTTCTGGCCATGAGCAAGCATTCAACCCTAGATTGCATTAAACCCTAGATTACATTAAACTAAATTGGACCTCACTCCACTCAATAGCTACCATTTTCCATTGCATTAAAGCTCAACCTGTGTATGCTTTCATCAAACAAACATAGTGTACCTTATGGTAAAATAAAACTAATGGTTATTAAAGAACTGTAATTTGTAGGTATTTGTTTCAAGTTAAAAGATTTTTTTCCATGTACTATAGGATTTTATTCTTCTTAGTGGATGCATATGGAAAAATCTAAAATTGTGCTCACTCAAAGAATCAGAACATTCATCACTTGATACCATGGTAAATTCCAAAGAGAATTGAAATAAATAGTTTTGTAAATATAGCTCTAATACAATACCGAATATCTCTCCACAATGCACATTAAAGATCATGAAATTGACGTATCACCCTAAAAGAATGTTAAATGTTAGCATATACTTCATGTGTTGTGTACAAAATAAGGCACTAGCAGGAACGTCTGAATTCTAGAACAAATTCAAATCATTAGCCATGTATTATGACTAAGAAATATTTTCAATTTCTTTTAGCTGATCCACTCAGTTGTCAACTTGAAACATCACTCTAAAAAGCACCAGAAAACCTCTCAGACCTGATTGCATCATTCAAAGTAAAAACAAAAATACATGTCATTAACCCTCTAGCATTACTCTGGCAGCATCAATCAATGTTTGCCTAAGTTCATTTGCAGCTCGACCAAGGACCGTATAGCCTTCATTGTCTTCACAATCCACATCTGCACCATGCCTCACTAGAAGCAAAGCGACCTATAAGAATGTAAGAAATCAGATAACCATATAAGAAATCTTTACAAATACTTATTCTTTTCAAAATTGTGGAATACTTTTCCTTCGCAATTTAGGAGTCATAATTTGTATAAATATAGTATTGAAGTTATGACAACTAACATGTCACAAATATATTATATATGATCTAAAGCATAAATTTGTAAGTAAAAGAGCAATATGGAAAATAAAAAAATCTTATGAATATTGGTACTGCAATAGCCTGCAATAGCCTGAAACAGCACACTAGAAAAAATTTGTGGTTCTTTCAATGATGTGTATGCATGGCAAAAGATCCACAATATCAAATCTAACACATCTTCAAAAAGCAAGATGAGTGAGTATGAATCTCTTATACCTGCTTGTCATTACAGATTACTGCATGCATAAGAGGTGTTTGACCAGTTTTGTCAGTAGCATCCACATCTGCACCTTCCTCTATCAGCATTTCACACAGTTCTGGGTGCCCTGCACCTGCTGCCCGATGTAATGGAGTACAACCAAACTGCACAATAGATATAAGATGTGAATATTTACTTAGTTGTTCGAAGGGGAATTACATGTTAAAAGGTGGATAACACTAAAATATTTTCAAATCTTCAAAGGAAACCAATGTCGAATCCATGGCAGAGGATGGGTGAAAATGTGGATAATGATATTTAAGTGTGTGCATATATATGTATATGAGCTGACAAAGAAGATGTTATGGGCTGTTCAAACATATGAAAATGGAAATCTTGAACAACTGTTCAGTAGTTGTCCCGTTACAAGAATATGCCTTTTAACTTCTTTCATGTGCTTGACATACATATATAATGTATATGTTGATTTCTAAATAATTCAACTTATTTATGTATGTCAAGCACATGAAAGAAGTTAAAAGACATTCTCAAAGTTAATATTATAAGAATGGAATGGGACAACTACTGAACAGATGCTCAAGATTTCCATTTTCATAGGTTTGAACTGGCCATACCATCTTCTTTGTCAGCTTCTGTATATAGTTGCCAAGAAACCATTCATGATGCAGAATGGGTATGAAAAAATAATGTCATGTCCCCAAATTAATTGGGAACCAAATTTGAATTTGGGCGGGAGACAACATTCTTGAATGCTAATTTAAAATAAATATCAACATAATATTTAAAATAATATTAAATAAATAATAATTTAAATTAATAAAAAAATAATAACATTTAAATTTATTTCTGGCCGACTCATTTGAGTATTGGCACCTAAAATAATATTTTGAATTATAATTTATATTCTGGCCGACCCTTTTGTTGTTGGCGCAATAATTTAATATTTGAATTTTCCTTTGTGAGGCCGACCCCCTTGGTTGGCAATGTATTTATGCAAGGTCACTTGGTTTGTTTTCATCATCGGAGATTTGGAATAAGCATGGCAGACCAGCAAAAGGACGAAAACCCTTATGCTAGGAAGGTCAGTTGGACGAAAACCTAGCTCATCTTGTGGAGGACTCATAACGGAGTTCTATTTGCACTTCATTGGAGACATTTGGAGGTTGGAGCAGCATTGCATAATCAGATTTTCAGATCTGATTTGTAGAGCAGAAATCTGGGCTTATGTTTGGCATGTTTGAGCCTTTGAGTTCCTTGTAAAATCAGTCCAGAATAGTCCGTTTTGTAACAGCAGAAATTATCTACAGAAAATCAGACCTGTATGTTCATTTGGATGCCCTGTCTTGTGTTTTTCATAGTGAATCTCATGTTTAATATGAATATCAATTGGTAGCAACATTTGGCATGTATTATTTGTCATGTTTGGGCAATTGTATGTTTGCTGTGATATTTTGTTGGAAATTAGAAAATAAAAATCAGAAATCAGAATTAAGGTTTGAGCAGAAATAAAAAATCAGAATTTTAGGGCAGATCCCCATTGGGGATATTACATAATAGAAAACAAATCAGGGCTACGAATCAACCACGTATCTGTCAGAACAGCCTATGTGCTGAAAGAGAGTGCTACAGGATATCTATGCACACACCTTATCCTTTTGATTGATTTTGGCACCATGGACAATCAGAAAATGGGCTATTTCAAGCCGCCCCTTGCTGGCAGCATAATGTAGAGCAGTGCGTCCTCCTTTATTTGCAATAGAAACATCTGCACCTGCACATACAACAATTGTTGTTGAACATACATATCAGAACAACAATGTTACCCATTTGACTCCATCACAGGAAACCCAACAGTGCAGCAGTAAAAACCAACTAAGCAGCCATTACTTAGAGAGCTTGACCTAATGATTTATTCAAACGCATGTGTGTGTGTTTGTTTTTCTGTGTGTGTGTGTCTGTGTAAGTAGATATATCTATACATTTACATATATGTATAAATACACACATGCATATATATAAATACATATACTGTGTGCTGGTTCGAGTACAAATCAGATTTGCTGGTATGGCAAAAATTTTGTGTTTGGTACAACTGGGTTCAGCCATATTATATATATAAAAAATTAAAAATTTCTATATATATATATATAAAACATACTGCCCTCCTCAAGGCTTTTTTGGTGCCCATCGCTCGGTCTTCCAAGGTGTCTCCTCCCAATTAGCGTGCACAGGGCAGGCTAATGAGTGACCCTCTTTTACAGCATCAGCTTTCAGTGAATGCTCAGCAAGTTTTGAAATTAACCAGGGACTTAGTAGATTCTATCCTCATAGGGGAAATCCCAGTTTCACTCTCCCCCTCCTCTGCAGAATTTTGCCTTGCAGAAAACCAAATCAACCCAGTTGTTGAAAATTTGGAAAGCTGATCTATTATTTGTAGAGTTATGGGCAGGAGGATATTTGTAGAGTTATGGGCAGGAGGACATTCTATTTGGAGATTTACAAATTGATTGAGGAATCTTAGCCTTCAATATCTGACCCTTAGATGTTTGTGCTCTCCAGGGATTTTCTTGCAATCAAATTCCATCCTTGGGCTGACCATGGCATCCCTTTTTAAATCCTGTGGAGGTGGTATTTTCTTGGGTCACCATTTGGATCAGATTTTACAATCTTCCCTTGGTTATGCAAAATATAGGTCTTTTGAAGCTTCTTGTGGAACAAATAGGAGATTTCTGATTTCATGAAGATTGGTCCATCCTCAAAAGATGTACAAAGTCACTTGGTGAAAGTGTGTGCTGATTGATCTTTCTAAGCCCCTTCCATACTCCATTTATATCAAATCAAAATATGCCCCTTGGATTCAATATATAAATTATGAAGAGTAGTCATTTCTCTGCTTCTAATGGTAATCAAAGGGGGCAATTCAAGAGATTTCAAGACTATTAAACTTCAAAAGTGTATTCAAAATTTGTAAGCTGAAACTAGATCTCATTAGGAGAAACCATGGCAAGTTTATGTAGGATAAATCCATGGATGTTATGCTTTCTTCCTCAATGCAAGGAACAGAGGATGGGGCAAAAGGAATCCCTCAGATCAATGTGAGTGCCATTGAGTTCCCCTCAAGCAAGGAAGAAGAGGAGGTTATGAATATGGATTCTCTGGACTACAATGACTTTGAGGATGACCTCCTGACAAAAATCACACAACAAAAGACAACTGTGGCTTGAGAGGTAAGAGAGAGCAAAGGTCCAGAACTGAGAAAACAAGGGCAGAGATCGATTTTGGTAATTACGTTTCTATGGATAAGTTTCCCCGTGAAAAGAATTTAAATGTTATACTTGAGCTCAAAGGATTGGCAGAAGGGAAAATTCTGACTGAAATTAATGATTGTGAATTGGGCTTCACAAATGCTGTGAAAGCTATTGGCTTGCCTCTTATGTTTTAGGATTACTACAACCAAGAAAAGAAGACGTAGAAAGACAAAAGTTGAGCATCTTTGTTTGGAAGCAAGGAGCATCGGCTTTGGCTTTCAATGGATGATGGAAACTGTCCTCTACAAGAGGGGAAGGAGGCAAGCATTGACCCAATCCTAATATTTTGGATCTTATAGCAAGGGATTTTGTAATATGCCTTTGTTCTTAAGATATCTACAGCAATATATCCTTTCTTGGTTTTTGTAATGTCCCCAATGGAAAAATCTTGACAAATAACTTTCAGATTTACATATTTTAACCAGCTCGTATTAAAACCCAGATTTCATTATTTAACTTGTTGAGGATCTAATATCATATTCAATGGGAGCAACAGAAACCCTCGGCAATGGTGGCGGGGAAGGTCTAGCTTCCTTTGCTAGGCAAAGCAATGATGAGGGCGGCTCAAATGATGGGGAGGGTGAAGGTAGTGTGTTGGAGCAAGTCCATAGTGTTGGCTTCATCTCCCCTGTGACTTCAGCAGTTTTGGATGGAGTGGCTCCTTCAGACCTTCTGTGGTTGCAGGCTGTGATGTTGGTTTTGTCTAATGAAATGGAAAGTGCGGAGGTAGAGGATTGGTCGGGGGAGGAAGAAGTTTTCCCTTCCTCCCTAGCTTCCTTTGATTTATCATCCTGTGAAGGGGTTGTCTCGGACGAAGAGGATGAATTTCTCATGACTATCCTCTTGGATGCCTGTTAGAAGGAAAATAAGCTTGTTGAGGTGACTTTCAGATTTACATATTTTAACCAGCTCGTATTAAAACCCAGATTTCATTATTTAACTTGTTGAGGATCTAATATCATATTCAATGGGAGCAACAGAAACCTTCGGCAATGGTGGCGGGGAAGGTCTAGCTTCCTTTGCTAAGCAAAGCAATGATGAGGGCGGCTCAAATGATGGGGAGGGTGAAGGTAGTGTGTTGGAGCAAGTCCATAGTGTTGGCTTCATCTCCCCTGTGACTTCAGCGGTTTTGGATGGAGTGGCTCCTTCTGTGGTTGTAGGATGTGATGTTGGTTTTGTCTAATGAAATGGAAAGTGCGGAGGCAGAGGATTGGTCGAGGGAGGAAGAAGTTTTCCCTTCCTCTCTAGCTTCCTTTGATTTATCATCCTGTGAAGGGGTTGTCTCGGACGAAGAGGATGAATTTCTCATGACTATCCTCTTGGATGCCTGTTAGAAGGAAAATAAGCTTGTTGAGGTGACTTTCAGATTTACATATTTTAACCAGCTCGTATTAAAACCCAGATTTCATTATTTAACTTGTTGAGGATCTAATATATTCGATGGGAGCAACAGAAACCTTCGGCAATGGTGGCGGGGAAGGTCTAGCTTCCTTTGCTAAGCAAAGCAATGATGAGGGCGGCTCAAATGATGGGGAGGGTGAAGGTAGTGTGTTGGAGCAAGTCCATAGTGTTGGCTTCATCTCCCCTGTGACTTCAGCGGTTTTGGATGGAGTGGCTACTTCTGTGGTTGTAGGCTGTGATGTTGGTTTTGTCTAATGAAATGGAAAGTGCGGAGGCAGAGGATTGGTCGGGGGAGGAAGAAGTTTTCCCTTCCTCCCTAGCTTCCTTTGATTTATCATCCTGTGAAGGGGTTGTCTCGGACGAAGAGGATGAATTTCTCATGACTATCCTCTTGGATGCCTGTTTGAAGGAAAATAAGCTTGTTGAGTTGCCTGTGGGTGAGGCCACCATTGGAGACCAGTTTTTGGGTATGAAAAAAGGTTTTTTTTTCCCTTCTAAGGGGGTTTTGTCCCCCACTACGAAACTCAAGCATATGGATCTGCCTATGCCCATTTCTTCTACTCTGGAAGAGAGGGGGTTTCTGTCAAAGGTGGATGATTCTGTTGTTGTGTCTTCTCCTGTAGACGTTATGGAGGTTGTTGTTTCTTCTCCTGTAGATGTTCTAGTGGTTGTTGTTTCTTCTCCTGGCGCTTTTGTTTCCTCGAGGGATGTGGAGGAAGGCAGTTCTGCTAGGTGTTCTTTTTTGGGTGTCTCTCCTATGGGGATGGAGGATACTTAGATAATTATTCATGTTCCTAGATCTCTTCGTGCTGAGACATTTGATTGGCTTAAGAGCTTGCTTGTTGGGAGGTTTTGCGATAACCACCTCAATATTGTACTATTAGAAGATGGATCCTTTGGATTTGGAAGCTTCGTGGAAATGTTGAGGAATCTGCAATGTTGAATGGTTTCTTCTTCTTTTTTCCTACCAAGAGGATAGATCTAAGGTCCTTCTTGAGGGCCCTTGGTTTCTGGGTTGTAATGGTCTAAGTCTTCAAAATTGGTCCTCTGGTTTCAACACTCTGTTGGAGACTTTCAAGTTTCTTATTTGGGTCCATTTACATGGGCTTCCTCTGGAATTCTAGAATGAAAAAAAATTCATGTCTATTGCCAATTCTTTTGGGCAATATTGTGCTTTTTATAAGATCACTAAATTTATGAAGTGCTTGCTTTTCGCAAGATTTTGTGTTTTTGTGGAGAAAAATCAGAAGCTCCCCGCTCAGATTACCTTGTCTTCAAGATTTGGAACTCGGGAGCAGCAATTTGACCATGAAGACTCTTCAGTTATCTGCCACTCTTGTGGTGTGGTGGGTCATACTTCCACTACTTGTTTTAAGAATAAGAAACAACACTTTGTTTGGAAGAAGGATCATATTTCAGCTTCTAAGGAGGATTCCTTTTCTCCTCCCCCTCAGGAAGTTCAGAAAGCGGATCTAAAAGGGTATTACCCCTATGGATTTTAATGCCTTGGGTATGTGTGCTGGTTCAATCAGTGATTGTATGACCCCTCTCTGCAACAAGTTAGTTTCGGAGAAAAGGATCCTCTTTTTTAGATAAAGCAAAACACATTGGAACAAGTTTTTAAACCACCCTGACTTAGGGTGGGCTGGATGGTTTTTTAAGTTTTGCTATTCCTTTTGTAGTCTTTTGTTGTCCTTTTTTTTGTGTTAGTTGCTGTCTGGTTGTGCTTCATGCTCTATCTTTTTCTTGTACAGAAGTCAAGGCCCTTTCAAAACCCTGCTTATCTAATCAAAAACATTAACATTAACAACCCAGATTAACATGTGAGGCCAACAAATGACAAAAAAGCTTCAAATCTTTCCTTATACTAAATAAGTCTGAAAATACATCACAATATGCTGCAATAACAGTAGATACAACAGCTGCACAGCAGCAACTACAAACTGAAAATATCATGCTCACACCCACGACAATATGCAAATCAAACAAGCTTGGTACAGCTGAGATCTGCCACAATGAAGCTCATTTACTACCTCTGGATGAGATCATCCTACAAGGCCAAAGGGGTTTTGTCCTCTAACTCGTGAAACCAAAGGGTTCTTGAACTCTAATCTCTTGCAAATCCAAGGGTTTGTGTCCTCTAATCTAGTTGTTTGAACACGAGTGCTCAAAGTAAGGTTCCAGTTAGGTTTTCTATGTGTTGAATAATGCATAATACCCCTGAATGGACACATTCACCCTTTATATCAACCACATCAATGGCTGGTATCAAATCCCGCCAAAATAATGGCTAGATAAACACGAGGACCAAAGGTAGCAGAAGATGCAACCACCACATTAATGAAGCATGGCCATCATTCACCTCCAGCACCTCGAATGCATGTGAAATCACACCCTTCAAATTTGAACAATGTTTTTGGGCTGGAGAAAACCTTCTGAAGTATTTGCAGCATCAAAATTGACCATTAATGGCATCCTAGGTTGTGCAAGGAGGTAGGTGGGATGAATAGTGCAAAGAGGTAGGAATCTCGAAGGTCAAAGTTTTGGGTTGCAATGGAAAAGCTACTCAAGTAAGGGAAAGGGCCAAAGCCCCAATCCAAAGGGTAACTCAATGTGAGTATCAAGGAGTCAAGGTTTGCACAAAAGACATGCTGGTAGGGGAAGGCAACAAAACTCTGACATACATAAAGGAAAGAGCGGGTTGAGAGTGTCACATGAAGGTAAGGAAAGGTCTGAAACTCTAACAAAGGCAAGGGGAAAGAAAGGGGAATGGTGAAAAGGTATGATAGGATGGAGAACTCTGAAATCTCAACAAAAGGAGGGAATGCAAGTGGGGAATTGGGGATTAGAGGTGAGGCATAATGGGTACCCAGGTAAGGGTAAGGTTGCAACTCCGACTTCGATAAAGTAAAAATATTGAGTCAAGAGTGAAAAGTCAAGGATGATCCTTACAAGTTATCCAAGTAAGGGGAAGGCCAAAATTCCAACGCTAAAAGGAAACTTAAGGAAAAATGATTAGGGTTTCAAGGGAAAGGCACTCTAGGAAGGTGAACACAGAAAACTCCAACAAAGCACATTCCTAAGAAATTTGAACAATAAAGCCTCGACATTTGAATATTGACAGTGAATCTGCAAGATGCTGCAAATCACGATTTAGCTTCTGATGTGTTTGCAGAAAATCAAGATTCATCTTTTGGTGTAATTGAACAAGGTCTTCCAATTGTTTCTCCAAGCTAAGCTTCTTTTCTTTTGATAGCAAGGTAGGAAGGAAAACAGGATACAACCGTCCATCCTTAATTCTAGCCATTTGATGCAAACTGATTTATACCCAAGGTTGGCAAGATGATGGCTTTGATACCACTGTAATATCCCCAACTTAGGTTGAGCAATATTTTAACGATTTCCCTTCTAGTTTGACAATTCTATGGTGTGGTGTCAAACTATTTTGTATGATCCGTTTGGTAATAATCTTGCCTTCGTGCATGCAGATACATGTATTCTAGTATTTGCAAATCTCCTTCCAATACTCATCACAATTAGGAACATATAGACAAATACTTGAGTGAATTCTCATTCATAGATCCTCAAACATTCAATTATGACCATGATACCCAACTATATATATATTTATCACTTCAAAGGCATAAGGCAGAGTTGAAATAATGTTGCCAGGTAATATTGAAATGTTTCTACTTCTTCTTATAAACATAATGACGAACTGATTGCAAGCCTTACTAAAACTTTAATGATTGTGATTTCTGATTACAAATGAATGATGATACAACCAGATTGCATTACAGATTATTGTGAATGAACCCAAACGGGCCAGGGTATAGAAAATTGCAATGGTACCAACAAAACGTACCAACATTACAAAACAGCAATTCTTCAATAGGCAATAAGCACATATAACAATGCCAGATCCTAACATCCAAGAAACCTCAATGCATTTCGAACCAGCCTCAAAAGATAGCCTTTACTCAACAATAATAGGAAGTTCATGGTTAAGAAACAGAGGCAACCACTGATTTGTCTTGTGCTAGTCCGTGAATGATCTTTGACCCACGTATGAATATAAGTCAATGTGCTCAATCACCCGCATAAGTTTGGTTCCGCAACTGATTCCTACGAATCAAATTCAACATACCCAGGTAAGATTAATGTCTCTGGATATCGACAACTTCTCTTTCTCCCCTTCCTATGCTCTCAAGTCTCCTTAAACAGTAAACTTTCAATGTTAATAGTCTGCCGCTTCAACACGAGACTTGGAATGAATCCTCACAGATTCGTGCCTTCACTATTTCGTCATACAAAGGCCCAATACCATGCAATGTATATCATTCTAGGTAGCATATCCAAAATCCACATTCTGAGTATGAAGCCGGATGATTATGTCAACATCAATGACGCCCACAACTTGGCTTTTAGCCACTTAAACCATAGCAATGACGATTGCTCATAAGTCATATATCATTCTCGCAATATCATTTACGCCGATCATCATATGTGAAGATGCAACACCCAATGACAGGGAAATTATAAACTCAACCTCCCTGTATATTTTCCAGGGAATATGTATCGATTATGAATGCCTCGATAATATTGATTGGTCCAATGTCGTTCTTTGCACCAACAACGCTAATGGTAGTCTCCGTCCAAGTCACACGACACTCAAGAGTTTACGCCAGCATAGAATACGCGTTCGCTGAACACATGAACCCGTAATAATATTCAGCTGCTTTCAGGAATGCAAATCGTCCAATATGAGACAGTTGATGTTTTAGAAAAAACAGCCACGAATTCTTTTCGATCGTGTCCACCCTCGTCAATGAGACTTTGTTCTTCTACCTGTGCACAAAGTCGTCATCCCACCAAAAATGTGAAATGATGTCAAGAACAATCTAGGCAGAGAGGTAATATGCCGCCAAAACCCAATATAGAATGAAAATTCAACAACTACAACAACCCTGATAATCTTCCTGTGTTGGATGATAAATTATTCACAACTTCTATAATTGGGTTCTCGTCCAACCATGTTCTTCCATCTGAGAGGTTTCGTTCCCAGATTTCCAATTACCAAGATTCCAAATTCCTTCAACTTTCATGATGCTTCCTCAGACCCCCAAACACCCAATGTATACCACCACCTTTCAGTTTCACAAACCGAATTATTATTAAGGCCTAAGGCTTTATTAAAAATATATTATTTAATTAATTAAATAATTAATAAAACTAAAAGAATTAAGAAAGGCTTTATTAAATATTTAATTAATTAAGACTGATGTCGTAAGCTTAGATGAGGACATCACACATATGCCTTTATTAGAACGTATTTCTAATATAATTTGATGAATTAAATTCAGCATATGCATAATTTCTAACAGCAAGAGAACAAAATGGAGAAGTTAATAGGTGATAGTTAACATCTGCATGCAATAATTATGTTAAGATGAAGGAAACAAGACACAAAAATGATGTCTAAATATTAAACACAATTGTTCCATTAAAATTCACAGATGAAAGTCCTAAGATGTCTCATACAATGTAAAAGAATGGTAGGGTGCAGCACATGAGACTATAATATTTTTTAACATTTTACTATTGGCCACTTTTTAACTGAAATAAATAAATTATAAAATGAAATGTGGATAACCCATTCAAGGGTTAAGAGATAGTGGAAAGAAAGAAGAGAAAAAAATTGTGTTTGTCCACAGAAAGGTGTGATTGAATTTTAATGGTGCCTCCAGGGGGAACCGGAGTATTGTAGGTGTTGGCTACTTAAGGAATAGCTAAGGCAGTTTTTTATTGGTGGCTCTCAGCTTCTAGAGGTCAAAAACCAATAACAAAGGAAAATGGGAGGCACTTATGGCTGGTCTTATCTTGGCATATAAGGAAAGTTTTTATGAGTTAAGAGGTGGAGGGTGACTTGCTGACTGTTATTAATTGGAGGATAAAGTTGAATCTAATTGAAGCAAAAATGCGGATAGATAAGTTCCAAGCGGTCAAATTTTTTCACTATTTCAAAGAACAAAACATTGTGACTGATCTCCTAACCAACAAAGGTATTTGATAGTACACTTATAATGATTATTGAGAGCAAGAATGCTCATGAATGGGATGTGTTGGTTGAATATTTTGTAAACTTAGGAGGTTTGACAAAATGGTGATTTCAACACAGTGTGTAAGTTAAACTCTCCTATTTAAGGGAAGGCTCCCCCTATCTAAATAACTAAAAACAAATATGGGTGGAATAATAATCTTTCCTCTTGTTTCAGGAGAGATTAAACTTTTTTCTCTTTGCAGAAAAGTAATAAGAACTTTTAAATAAACTATAACAGCAGTTTGCAATAAATTTAGTAGAAAGGAAATGAAGTTTCCTGAAAGCTCAAAGACTTTCGTCACTTCCTTCGGGACGGGAAAACAACCTCAAGCGCAAAGTCTTGAAAATCTGCAATCCTATCTACCCTTTTGAAAGATAATTCTAATGATAATATACAGCATAAGACAGCACAAAGTCTACGAATATGATGTATCTATTAACTACTACGAATTGGAATTGTCACGAGCACAAAGACTTGCAATTCTTCTTAACTTCTAATTTATGAATTCAATCTTCAATATTGACAGCACAAAGTCTGAAAATATATTAATTGAAGCTCTCCCTAGCAATTTTCTACAATCTTCAAATAATCACAAAGTAATGCTCCAAAATGACAAAAGAACACAATGGAAGCAAAGTAGGATTTCAACACAAAGTCTGAAATCTGTAACTCCTTGATATTATTTGAAAAAGATAAACTTATAACTATAAAGCTCAAAGTCTTTATGAGTACAAAATTCTGCAGAATTTTCTTGCTTGCCAAAAAGATACAAAATTACAAAGGACCCTCTCAAGTATTTATAGGAGAGAGGTCATGAGAAAAAGGTGGGAGGATCCCAACTAACTTGAGAAATTCTCTCAACCACCAACTACTTGCAATTGACTTATTCCAAATTACAATCCTAATTTATCTTGACTTGTAATTTGATTACATGTAATTACAATCTTCAATAATGCGAGTAGCATGGCTACTTGCTATTACAATTTCTGACTTTACATGTAATTTGTCAAAACAAAATTACAAATGCATAATTGAAATTATTCTAAGTGTCCAAGACACGACTTTAACTACATCATCCTTTATCTGCGATGATCTTCATGCTGCTTCAAGATTTTAGAACTTGAAGTATTCAGGATTGGTGAAGACATCTTGAACTTGGAATAGGAATTTGCATTCTTAATAATCTTTGTGTTATTGGCGAACTTCAACTTTATCACAAGCTTGGAGTAGTACCATTTCTTTAGGAACGAAGTTCTTCTCTTCGTTGCATTCTTTTTCCATGCTTGATTTACTTTGTCTCTAGATGGTTTCATGAGGATTATTGACCTTCGAGCTGCTCCATGAATTACTGTTGTATCTCTTCTTCTTTTGTTCACTGATGAAGAACCCATAACACCTTATTCAAGATGAAATTGTTATAAAACAATGTCCATGCCTTGATTTGTTGGTTTGATAGATCATGTGTGCAAACAAGACTGACAAGGGAAGGGATAAATTGATGCAAAAATGGGCTCACAACTGAATTTCGGGTTTTGGAAGGCTGACAGCAAGTACATAGTGTAATCGGGATTTTTGGAAGCCATTGCAAGTAAAAGTGCAAAGTAGGAAAAATAGGAAACCATTGTAAGTTTATTTCCTTGTGCTAACTTGTAGTTGCATTTTAGACAAAAATGCCCTACTTGTAATTGATTAGAAAAATCCCGATTTGCTTTCTAGGGCATTTTTGTTCTTTTCTTCTTTTCTAGAAAATGGTAATGGAATTATATAATGGAAGGGCAAGTGACTATGAAATGAAAGGAGATGTAAAGAAATGAAATGGTATGGAGGGTATATGCAAATGGAAAATGCGTTCACAGCTGAAAAGAATGAAAGCATATAATGGACGAATGAGATGGGAATAAACAATGAAAGATATAGCTAAATCTGCAAATGGAGATACATGGAAAGGCGATGGAGAAGAATGTTCAAAGAGTGTAACGTTTTCACATAATTCTCAGCTGAAGACATATAGAATGGAGGGCGTATGGAGGGAAAACACTTTCTTAACTAGGGTAAAGAATAACACGTTTTTGTAAAATGATGAAGGCGAGTGAAGAGAAGGCGTTTTGAGTATAAAAAGAAAAACGTGTTTTTGTGTATTTACAAATGTAAGGAGTGAATAAAGAATAGACAAAAGGCGAATATGACGTTTCATTATATAACAGTAAAATGTGTGAAGGAGATGAAGAGAAACGCGTTTTATTCAAGACAAACAAAAAAACGTTGGAATCAAAGGCGAAACGCATGAATGTAAATCACGTTTTTCATACAAAGATGATAAATAACAGAAAACATTATAAAGAAATAAGAAAATAAGCAAAATACCTGAAAATGAGAAGAAAAACGAAGAAGAAAAACCCTAGGCGCGTTTACAAACTCAGAAAATAAAAGAGAAGACTTGAATATTTACAGCTGAGAGTCCGATCTTCAAGCTTGTGGATTTATGAGATCTCCATGAAAAAAGGAAGAGAGGCGAAATAGAATTCGAACTGCTCTAGTCAAGAATGGCGTTGGACTTTAGAGAGCTCTTTGCAAGTGAAAAATGACACTCAAAAGTAAAATCGGGCTTTTCAAAGACAAATGCAAGTTACTTTTCACAAAATCGGGTCTTTACAAAGACATTGCAAGTATTTTAAAGTAAATTGGACCTTTTTAATCACTTAACAAGTGAAATCGGGCTTCTTAAATGACATTGCAAGTGTTTTCAAAGAAAATCGGGGCTTTTTGATCACTTTACAAGTGAAATCGGGCTTTTCACAAGTATTTGCAAGTGCTTTTTAAAGAGAATCCGGGCCTTTTCAATCCCACTTTACAAGTGAAATCGAAGGTAAGAGGAACTTTTGAAGACACTTGCAAGTATTTAAGTAAAATCGGAGCTTTTAAATACTACTACAAGTAAAACAAAAATAGACTTTTAAAAGTATTTGCAATTGACTTTAAAGAGAAACGGACTTTTTAAAAGCCATTACAGGTAACTCAAATTAAAAATAAACTTGCAAAGGGGCTCAAAAATTCCTATACTTGCAATATAACCAAAAAGTTCCTATTGTTTACTTGCAGTGAAGCTTAAAAGCTCCTACTTGCAGTGATGTCAGAAAAACCCGAAATGGACCAAAAATACACTAAAAATGACTCAAAATTTCACGAAAACGGACGAGAATGAAAGAAAAATGGTAACCCAAAGGATTATAAACCTAAAACTGAGATTTGCTAATCTTTGCACCTCGTAAAACGTGCCTTAGAGGAGAAAATCTTCAAATTTTATCAAAATTTTGATTGGTTATCCGAATTTTAAACATGTCAAAAATTAGGGACAACAAAGTCCTATGCCTATTTTTGCCCTAATATAGTAATGTCTCGAATTTCCGTTTATTGTGTTATGCTTATATGATCTCCATTTCAGCTTGCATTGAAAGTAAGTAGACGTCTATTGGAAGAAGAGTTTATCTAAGTATTTTGTTAGAGAATCAAACTTTCTTTGTTTCTAATTCTCTTGCTCTATGTTTACTTGAGAAATTAGAAGCACGATCATTAGAGATGGAGCTAGTCATAGTTGAAATTCCAAAATAGAAAATCACCGACTATGGTTAGCGAGGTTTTGCATAACCTTGTGCTCTTAAGCTGAGACTAAAGATAGGCAAATTAGTTTTAATTTACTTTCTTGAACAAGATCAGCAAAGAGGGAGCTTCCCCTCCTAATTCGAAGAGCAATTTATCTGTGAATAGCTGTCCGTTTCTAATTCGCATTCCAGAGGTGTGAATTAAAATGCCAACACCTTCAAATCAATAAATTTCAACAGATTCAAAATAGTCCGGTTCAATATATGCATAAAGTGTCATTAGCAAGAGGGAATAACAAAATGCAGCACTAGGATTAAATAACATCCACATCTATGCAATCATAAATGCAGATCAAGCATCATAGAACCAGTCAGAAAAAAGCCAACAATAATGATCTAGATCCATTCTGGACTACACAGTCTGTCCAAGACAAATGTCTAGTATCAATTGCCACGAATACTAATTTCCAGATTCTGATCAAGAAAGATTGGTTTTCAAAATACATCCCAAAGCACATATGTATTTTAATGCATAAAGACTAGATATTACTTTCAATTAAGCATAACTCGACTGGAGCCTGGAGTACGGGTTTTAGTAGCATCATTACGTCTGAATACAAAAATTAAATATTAGGACTAGTGAGTACTCTCACCTGTGCTGCAATCCTGTCAGCCTTCAACCCGTCCTTATTCTCCTTGAGTATATTTTCATCTATAATCTGTACACTGTTCTACTAAGTCTGTTTTACCTCTCTCTTACTGTTCCCTCATTCTTTTTATATCTTTTTAACCCAAATGGTGGTGCCTCTTCAAAAGGAGACGACCCCTGTTTAAGAGAGATGACCTTCCATCATGCACTATTCCATTTGAAGGATGTTTTCCTTAACAGATAATAGTTTTCTTCCTAAATAATTATTTATTCTTTTTCTTTTGTGTATTATAAGACTCTTTTGCTTGATAGGGAGGCCCGTTAATTCATTCAAGGTTGAGAACGACACCTACAAGTATGCCTTGTCCAAGCATGAGCTCGTGAGTTTATTACCCAATATGCTACGAATGAGACCTTCTAAGCTAGGTGGTGGACAGCACTATGAAATCATCCCTCTCCTTTTAACGGTTGCTCTTTTACCATTTCCCGTGGTTTCTATTCTCACGTCCCAAGATGCCTGCCGCAATTCATTTATGCAAGAATGGTACATACTATGAAAGGATAAAATAAATAAATCAAAATTAAGTATTTTTCCATTGCCATGAATAAGAGTCTTCAAATGAGATATTCATTACGATTTATATCCTTAATCTTGCTCCCATTCAGATGAGGCTCAAGCCACGACTAAGGTGTAATGTCTGCCATGTCATAATCGTCATTGGATGTTTAATAATTATTTATATTAATTATATATAATTTGTATTTTGTATTAATTTTAATATTATTTTATGTTTATTATTATCATAGGCTTTATATATTTTCAATATTATGATATTTAAGTTATTAATATCTATATTTTATAATTATAATATTGTCTTTTGACAATTATAATTATAATGATATCAAAATCGTTAGTATTTTTAAATATGTCTCAGTGTCCAATTTCAGGGACATGACAATACTCATTAAGAGTTGGTTGTAGTGGTTGTCAACAGTTGTATTCTATTTGGCAACTGTTGATCACTTTAAATAGCCTTTTCATAGTCTAGGAAGAAGCCCGATTTTGGTTCCGGCTTCCTTGATCTACACTTATGTATGTGAACTCTTTTGAATAAATATTATGCAGTGTTATCTTCTATTATTCTATCTAGTATGTTCTGTTAGTTTCCATTATTGTATGCAAATATTAACTTCATGAGATAAGAGTAAACATTCGACCCTTTGCCTATAACACAAGCAAGTTTGATTCTTCAAGAAACAACATCAACGAATACCTATTGACAATTACACTAGAGACTAATGAAATTAACGCCATCCAGCACAAATAAAGGCAAGAGAAGGTTAAAGCATAATCAAGGGGAAGACCGTGAAATCAAACAATCCTTCCAATTGGTGGACCATGGAACAACAAGAAAGGAGGCAGTTGCAAGAAGCAATTGACTCTAGAAATCCATCATTCCAAAGTGAAAGCAAAGTAGATGTCAAAGTCAAAGTGTGAGTCAGATCCATAGTCAACAGCGTAGACGTCATAACATTCAACAAGCCATGAACAACAACTTACAATGTACAGAGGAAATGTGAGTTAATATCACCAAACATTTTCCTCTTCCCATAAGATGTATTTTTGGATCTTGTAGATCAAGCTTGGTCAGAGAAACTAATAGAGCCTCCTCTATATGAAGTCTTAGTCATGACACAAAGTCCAAGAACTTCCTCATAGACTAAGAGGAAAGAATAATACGAAAGCAAACTTCATGGTATCAAAAAATTGTTGATCAAAGATGAAATCAAGCCAAAAACACCAAGGCTAAGGATTGGAGTGGAGAAAAGAGAACCTGAGAACGCTACAAGTATGTAGAACACTAAAGTCTCCAAAAGAGTCGAGGATTCTTACATGTCCAATACTGTCAAGAGAGCGCTAGAATCTCTAAATTAGAGCTTCCAATACTTAAGTAGGTGGCTGTATATGTTGATCACTGCAACCAATGATGAGTAGCTATCCACAAAAATGACAAATCTTCCCCTTGGAATGTTGATGCCATAATCTGAAATGAAATGCTCATCAAAAATGCTGGAATAGTTTGCATCTATAAATCTTCCAGATCTTTTATAAATCCAAAACCCTTCACCAAACTTGAAACTTGGCCCAAAAATGTTGATTTCACTGTAGCAACATGTAAACTTGAAGCTTGGCCCAAAAATGTTGATTTTTCTGTAGCAACATGTAAACTTGAAACTTGGCCCAAAAATGTCAATTTCACTATAGCAAGAACATGCAAACTTGAAACTTGCCCAAAAATATTGTTTTGATTTCACGGTGCAATTTGCTTGCAAATATAAATCGGAGAATCACAATCAATGAGCTTAAACATAATCCCTGAGTAAAACCGTCTCAATGGATATGAGGGCTTTCGTCTTCAATTCAATTATGGAGAACCGGGAGGGTTTTCATCCTCCATCCAATCATGGAGAAACAGGAGGGTTTTTGTCATCGATCCAATTATGCCAAATGAATCCAAGCACCCTCCTTTTGTAGCAATACAATTGGGCCCATAGGTGCAATCTCTTTAAGTATTAATAAATTCTTTTTAGTTTATTTTTAGTATTTAAAAATACTTTTTATTTTATTAGTACTGAAAATAATTTTATTTTAATAATAATAATATTATTTAAGTTGCCTCTTAGATTAAAAATTACCAAGCCCAACTTAAAATTGTTTCCCTTGCCGGGAAATAGAGATAGGCTAGAGGTCTTCTCTATGGCTCTATTTCTGAAAAGGGGGCATGAAACAGCTAGGCCCTTATCTGCTTGGTCGTTTGGCTATTAATTTATCTATGTTTTTAAGTCTAATTTATGATGATAAATTTGAATGCACACTCGTACTGCCTTCTATGTCAAATACTCCTATGTTTGAATATTCATATCATTAGATTGATAGGTTTTTAATCAATCATCTACTTTTTTGAACTTTCTGATTTTTAACTACTTTAAATCTACAGGCATGTATGTAGAAAGTTTCTCCATTTCCTGATATTTTAAAGTACCAGTTCCAGAACAATTACCTGTTTTGGAAAGTTTTCCTGTTTACTCAATTCAGATGACATTGGTTTCAATTTTATAACAGGATTAAGAGATTCAAGATAATATTGTGTCAAAATTAGACCAATGCAGATACTTTTACCTCCAAAAGAAGCAGCAACAGCAACAGAACCAGCAACTGAACCTGCTGCAGTTGCAGCTGCAGCAAACCCACTAGCACCAATGACAGGTATAATTGTACCCAAAGTGGGTGCCAAAGCACTCAACCCTGCAGCAATAGCTGGTGCTGCCAGACCTGCCATTTACGCACATATGCGTTGTCATTATTTACACTGCGGCCTGGTCCTGTGGAAATCTATATCAATAAGCTTCATGAATAATATTAAATCATTTGTAGAACAAAGGAAAAAAAGCTCTTTATGAACTTGTAAGTTTAGACCTCCAGTGATAGCCAACAAAGCCCCTCCAGTCAAAGCTGCAGCTCCAATTATGCCCCCACGCTTCCACTTTGACCATTTGCCACCTTTTTCCTTTTCCTCCTGTTCTTGGGCTTCTTTCTCCTTCAGTGCAGCCATTGCCGAGCATGCAACCATAAGTTCCATTGCTGCCTGCAAAGTGTCAGAGCCCAATAATTAATTGAATTATCCAATTTAAGATTTCAATGTTTTCTATAGAAGGAAACATTTTCATGTGATAATATGTCCTCAAAAAACTAGTAACAATATATGAAAGCCAACATTGAATTAGAGTCAACTTACAATCTTCCATGAACAATATGTTAGAAATTCAGGAATACGCAGTTAGAAATATGTGACCATCATATGTTGTTAACCCTGCAGAACCTCATATGAATAACTCTTAAGGTTTATGTAATTGAAAATTAGGAGGACCCTACCAAAAACAAAAATGTTCAAAATTTAGTGCTAAAATAGCTCAAAAAAAGATCCAAAGAGGCCTCTATGTATATGGTGACCCAAGCCCTCCCTATATCCATGTTGCAATATATTATTAGTAACTGGAATGTCCAATTAAATAATTACAGTCATTCATATTGAATCGTGCTGCCTTATATGACTGCAAATTTGATCTCATACCACTAGTCTGGGTAACTGTACTGCTGCACCAATAATGATAATGATTATTCTGAATTAGGAAATGCAGACCTCGGTTCTTTATGTCTGATTTAGTGATCGTTGTCTTGCTTGTTTGTTTCCAGACTCACTCTGCTTGTCCCCAATCGCATCTGCTGCTATACTCAGGAATATAATCCTGTTGGCTTATTTTATTTTCACCTCCCTGATTTGATGCTCTGTTCCTTATGCAGGTCTCTTAATCTGCATATAATACATTCAATATAATGTTTATACTTCTGAAATCTGCTCTTAATTGGACTGATTTTTCATGTATTTCTCCCTTCCATTTTTCTTATATCCTCTCATGCCTATTCATTAAAGGAGGCAATCCTTCCAAGAGGCGTCATTATCTTACTAAGGGTCGGCCTCTAAATAAAACAAATTTATTTTAATTTAATTTAATCCCCAGTGTGGTTGGCCCAAACAGGTGATGATTTAATTTTATTTAATAATAATCATGGGTGCCACAAGAGGAAATCGGCCCTATGAATAATATTTTAATTTAAAAATCCTAAATGGAGTCGGCCCCATAAAATGAAATTTGTTTGCTGCATATTTATTGGTAGGGACATGACATTTCCATCAATTGTCTACAATACTTGGCATCAAATACTTTGACGAGCATCAAATTCTGAAGTATTGTAGCAGCCTTCACCACTACATCCAAACAAAAATGGCATTTCTAAACATCAAAACATTGGCTACTACCAACCATTATGTGGTGAAAATTGAAGAGAAACTAAAGCCTAAAGGAAAGAAAGAAGCATGGGATCCTTCCAAAGTCTTCTTGTTATAAAAAGAGGGCACATCCAACCCAAAGCCTATCATTAGCAGCTCTATAAGGAGCCCAAAAGCTGCCAAGCCAAAGGCAGACAACAAAAATGAGTTTATTCTTGAATGGTAGACCAAAATTTCTTGTCAAGAAAGTAGTCATCAAAGAAGATTGGCAAGAAGACCTAGAAAGACATAGGCATAAGGTGCAAAACTCACAAGAACCCATGGCATGACCAAAAGGATCATTGCATCAACAAGGTCTCCGAATAGAGTTGCAAGAGCTAGACTAAGATTCTACCTATAGATTTGTGATGAGCCCTGCTGGCTCTCAGCTCAAAACCCTCTTTTCTTAAGTATTTAAATGTGTTTTTAGAGTTTTTTAGAGAAATCTTAATAGACAGAAGAGAAGGGGCGCAGCATATTTTTGCTCATAAAAGATGAATTTAATTTTATTTCTTCAGAATGAAAGTACAGAAAGTATTATTCAACTCCAACAAAGAGATTTAGAAAGATAAACATACCAAGAAGGCTCCAGATTATTTTAAATAAAGAACTGGCCAGATCTACAGCTGGAAATGGTGAAAACAGGCATAAATGCACGCCAAGACTCCAGACAAGGCTTCTCTAGCTCAGAAACTGGTCACAAAGCTTTGAAAAGACTAGCCGCCAATGATAGATGCCAAAGCCCTCACAAAAGAGAGGCGTTTCACTTATGTTCTTCACACGCCTTTCTCAAGGCACAAAACCCAAGGTAGGCCGTACGGCCATGAAAGCAAGGAAATGAATCTCTGAAAGAAGAATCCCTGAAGCTGTAGAAGGACGCCACCAAGAAACCCTCAATTATTATCAAGAACAAATAACTGCATAAATAAATCTCTGTCTGCAACTGTAGAACCTTTGTGTGAAGCCCTCAACTATACTGATTCAGCTGATCTTTCACAGCCTCAAGAGTACTCAACACTGAAGAGTTTTCCGTTCTCCAATGGACAAAATGATCAAACCCTGGTCACAGGAGATTGCTCAGAAGGAAAATGCACAAGGCAAATTGAAATAGTCAAGTTATATGAGTTTCATTTGCCAGAGAAATGCTTTATACCCAAATGGCACGCATTTCAAGAAAGATACGCCTTTTTCACTCATTAAAATCTTTTAATATTGTATTAAGTCTTTTCAATAGTTTTCACTTAATACTTGAGCGCACCTTTTTAATATTTTATGTCATTAAAATATTAAATCCCTTTTTGAACATTTTAAGTGATATAAAATATTATTAAAGTCAATGTGACTTTAATAAAAAAAAGCATTCAGTTAAATAATTAACTTAATCACTTAAAATTCCATAACTCGCTCAAAACTCAAAGTATTCCCGTGCCGTCAGAAGCTGTGGACTCCTGAAATGCCAACGCCTGCTGTGAACCAGTCTCTGAGCCCTGAAAACCAAAACGATCAAACTCTCCAGAATGTATCACTGACCCTCTAACCCAACATGTTAGCCTACGAGAGTCTGAGAAATAGGCTAACCACCATCAAACATGATCATGCCGAAAAAGGGGACATCACAAGATTCATTCAAGCAGAGAGACACTTAGTAGATCATTGATGCAATTCCACATGCCACCATTACCACAACAAAGGTCATGCCATCAAAGGATAAGAAACACCTATTCCACTCACAAATGTGAGTGAATGGGAAAGCTCTACATTTCATTGTCAAACAAGTTGATGTTTGAAAGACTATCTTCTAATCCAAGGAAAGCTTCATTTGGGTAGTTAGTGATGCCTTTTGGTCTAACCAATGAACTAGCCATATTCATGCAAATGATGAACGATGTACTTAGGCCATTCACGAATTGTTTTATGGCCATCTACTACAATGAAATCCTCATATTCAACAAGAAACAAAAAGATTAGTTACAACATGTTCAACAAGTTCCTTCCACCACCAATTAACATAAGCTCTACATCAAATAAAGAAGTGTTCTTTTGCATGGATAGGATCTAGTGCCTTTAAAACATTATTGATAGGGATGGTGGCCATGAATGTCAATTCAAGTTGTCATCATTAGTGTCTAGAACTATTACCGACCCAACAGACTCCATATGCTCAAAATCCCCCCACTTCAAGTGGAGCTACCTAAAACTAAACACCTAAATATTTAGCCATAGTAGGTGTTCCTTTAGTAATTTGAATCTCAGGAGAAATCTAGAAAGGCCCAAATTCTTCATCAACAATGACATCTCTATTGAAGGTCAACTACTTGGTGTCAACATCAACCAATCTATAAGCCTTATGACTCTCATTGTACTCTATGATCATTAGTTTCTTGCTCTTGGAATCTAACTTGGTTCTTCAAAATCTTTTCTCATTTGGAATCTAGGCATAGGTAATGGGACCAACAAACTTGGGATGACTAACTTTGGGCTTCCTCCCAAACCATGCTTCCTATGGGGTCTTCTACTTCCCCACTTGTGTTGGAGAGTTGTTTAGCATATATACTAATGTAAATACTACCTCAATCCAAAACCTTTTTGGAGCACTCCTATTCTCCATCATATATCAGCCCATCTCTATGATAGAGTGGTTCCACCTCTCAACCACTCTACGTTCTTGTGGAGTGTAGGGTGTAGGGAAATGGCATCCATATTGATACAAAAGTATGAAGGTAGGAACACCTCATTGGATTTGATTTGCCTCTTTGACAACCCACTATTGAGACTACAACTTCATCCTAGAGTAATCCTCCAAATACAAAATGCCTAGCAACCCCATGATCTTTATGTTTCTCTTCAAAATTCAATGTCGACATACTCTTCACAAACTATTTGTTTCTTCAATTCCACATTTGCACGCTTCCCTTCCTACTCTAATAAATGACAATCATGCTTCTAATCAATGTCTACCTTAGTAATGCAAGACATTGACAATCCACAAAACCATTATAAGGAAGTTTTGGCAAGGAGATTACTCCAAAATCAACCATAGAAATGCACCTTCCACCTTGTATCCTTTGAGCAGCCAGAATTTAATTATATGCACCCAGAATTATATCTCACAAAGTAATATTGTACACTAATGAATGCTTCAACCATAAAACTCCCTTACAGATACTAAAGCAATGTCTTGCCACCTACACCCTATATGCATAATTCTTGCTCCAATTTCACCCTTTTTGAAATGTTTGCTAAAATTATGTTAGGTTTTTAATAATATCAATTTCACCAGCAATCTTGTCCTTTGATTGGCGCTTATGTCCCAAAAAAGCCTAACTATACCAAAAGTGTTGTCTAAATGATTTAGAAAGAAAGCAAGAAAGAAATTATATTAATGTCCATAAGTGACCTAAATAGGTCAATGAGGTAATAGCACAAGAAAGCCAATGGGAGGCTCCAAAGAAGCTATAAATTAAAAGATAACTAAAAGAAAAAGAAAAATTGATAGCTGAAAGTCATTCCAACAAGTAAAAAGGAGTCATTAACCCAGAGGGGGGAAACCCAAGTCTTGTCAAAAGGGAAAGAACCCATGAGAGCATGAAGATGACTAAAAAATAGTCTATGAAAAGTCCAAATATCTAAGATAAAGGACCCATCACAAAAGAAAAAGAGCCATGGAACACTAGATTGGAGAAATGGATGAACTAGGTGTAATTTGTATCACTACAATAGGAACCAAAGCATTCATAGATAAATGATGTGCCTTGTAGAATGCCTCGGTCTAAAGCTCTCCTACTAGTCATGGCCAAAGACCGTCCACCATTTAAGATACTAATGGAGGTGGGAAAGCCACTAACAATGCACACCTAAATGAGACCACAACAAGAGTATGGTTCCTTAAGTGATATCTTGAGTGAGAGACAAGGAGTGCCCTAGTTCAAGTGTATGCACAGATAATGCAAGCAGAAGTACATTGTCTCAATGATTTCTCATCAAAAATGTGAAGATTTGTGGAGGGCCAAGGGCATCTAAAGCCTCCAATACTAGTGACAAGTTGAAAGAACAAGGTCCCTAGGTATACCGTAAAAGTCCCTACACTTGAAGATGACAACCACCCTCAAGAAAAAAAAACCAATCCCCAATGATACAGATAGCAAAAGAAAGTAAATAGTGAGCCATTAAAGTCCATACATGCAATAGTATCTTCATCATATCTCATAGTCCATAGGTTATTTTGAAAATAAAGTGCTCCTCTATCTACCTCCTTGAAAGGTTCAAAACTAACAAACCCAATCCTCAAATGAGATGTGATGAATCATGTAACATCCTCAACGAATTTTAATATAAAATATTTACCACTTTTTGATCACCAAGATCTTGTGAGGGCAAGGTAAGAGCATATGGTGAGTAAATATTATAATTCACCAATTTCTAATCAACCAGATCTTATTAGGGCAATGTAGGGGAATACAATAGATGAATAATGATTTTTCTAGATATTATTTCTAATAACAACAATGCCCAAAAAGATGTAACTATGGATTACATAAATAATATAAATATGCCAAATCTTCAAAGAATAACACACAAATATGAACAAAGCCTCTCCCATAATATCATGTTGCTACAATGATTACAAAATATATGTTTCCACAATAGGCTAAAGCTTCAAAAATACAAAACTTGCTGCAAATACCAAAATATATGTTGAAGTCCAAATGAAGCTTTGAAAAAGTACAAATACAACCTCTACGTGAGATTGCCCTTCAAGAAATCAAAGGGTTTTCATCCTCCAATCTCCAAAAAAATAAAGGGGTTTTGTTCTCTTATCTCCAAAATCCAATGGTTTTCATCCTCAAAATCCTATAGCTGAACACAAGGCTCAAACTAAGACAAAAAAGACAAAAAAAATTGGAAAACGTCTGAAAGGTATCCAAGCACTTCAAAAAATAGCACCAGCAAGGCACAAATTCCAACGTCCCACTCTCTATCTCAAAGATACCAATAAAATTACTCCCCACTTTGTCATGGCTACCAACTTGTAACTCTTCATTAATAAGTTGTCATAGGAATCTATCATAAAGGTTGTCACAGAATCTATCATGAGGAAGTTGCCAAGTGTCCTAGGGGTTACAATAACCTACTTCTAGAATTGCATGCCTCATTAAGTCATCACTTTATTATTATTTACAACTATTGCATCAAAATAATAATAATAGTCTAAAGGCCCTAAACTCAAAATAATATTTCCTATCCTTATAGAGGAAGCAAGGATTGGGCCTATCTAAGATGAATTTATCAAAAGGGCACATTATAGTCAATCTCAATCTTAAGCTAGTGGAACCATACTCTTAACCAGTCAAGGTGGATCCTCAACCAATGTGACCAACGATATCAAAGGTAGTTAGGCCGAATGATGATGCCATCCATGATATGCAAGAAATGCTTGGCAGAGATGGTGAACGGGGACTGAGAAGCTAAGGAAGAAAGGACCAAGTGAACCAGATATATTGCTAATAGATATCATCTTTGACAGCATGAATTATCACCAGCTTCAAGGGAAGAAGGCAAAGAGGAGAATTGAAAAAATAGTGGAAAGGAAGGAGCTCGTGGATAGAGATGTCAATGGATTGAAAGAGTAAACTAGCCTCAGTATACCAGCACCATCAACATCCAGTGAGACCAAAAGATTCAATTTGTTCAGATGTCCAAACACAAAACTGCTAAGTAGGGGTACCTCATAAGCCCAACAAGAGAATCATCCAATGATTTGAGTCTATAAATGTAGGAAGTGAGCCTGACAAGACACTCCAATCAATGGGGACAGGTACAAAACATGGCTTGGACAATGCACAGGGCTGTCCACTTGCTGATCCAAAAAATCAGCTAAGTAGCTGGACCATTGGGGTTCTGACTCATCCAGCAGAGTATTAGTTTGCCTAAAAATTTTAGGATCAACCCATTAGGATTAGAATTTGCACCATAATTTGCTCTTGTCTCTAGGATTTGTTGCAGTATATATCACTTCCAGCCCACATTTTTCCATTTCTTGCATTGTTCACAACCAAATAGCTAAGTTATCACAACATAGCCTTCCTACCTTTTCCAACCATAGCTACCCTCTTTCCCTGTCATCTTCATCAATCTAACTGTTGTATCATTAAAAAACATTTCTTGCAGCTGACGATGCCATTTCATCGACAATATATCCAAAGAATTTGAAGTCTACATTAGCATTTTTATGTGCAAGTGTAAACCTGACAGTTTCTGTTTTGCTCTTAGTTATCTTTGGTTTATAGTGTCTTTTAAGCCTCTTTTTGGCTCCCTCTTGCTACTGCCCCAATGTATTTCCAAGTCCCTTTGACCTATTTTGGTCACTGGTGGATATTAATATAATTTCTTTCTTTCTTTCAGTGTTTGGTGTGATCTCAGTAGCTTCTGTAGGTTTCTATTTTTTCTTTGTTTCCAGTGTTTGGTGTGCTCTCAGTAGCTTCTGTAGTTTTCTATCTTTTCCTTTGTTTCCAGTATTTTGTGTGATCTCATTAGCTTCTGTAGGTTCCTATTTTTTCTTTGTTTCCAGTATTTGGTGTGCTCTCAGTAGCTTCTGTAGTTTTCTATTTTTTCTTTTGTTTCCAGTGTTTGGTGTGCTCTCCTAAGCTTCTGTAGGCATGGTGGCCTTTAAGGTCATCAAGGCTTGGCAACTTAAAACACTTCTAAAGTTTCGATAACTCTATAACTGGCCTCTTTATGATAGTATTAAGAGGTAAGAATCAACTAATATTTAAACTCAACTTTCTAAAATTGAATATAAATCCTCAACTACATAAACAAAACAAGTGTAAGATCAAAACTAAAATAGGTAATAACTTGGTCAAAGGAAAACTCAAGCACAAGGTACACACCACTTTTGACCACTTGATATCAAGCCATGTAGCCAAAAGCCGCAGACTAACACGATGTCGGGCATCATATCCCTTTCTCAACACTGACTTCTTATTTTTTTTCTCTTCAAACGTATCAGCAACACAAGCAGCCAACAGCTCAAACAAGACTGCCACTTTTCTCTGATTTGTTAATAGCTTCCCTTCTGTTATTGTTTCTTCCTCATCAGATCTGTCATTCAGCCCTGTTTGAGTTGACCGACAAACTTCTGGATTTACCTCACACAATTTGCTAGCTCCTTCCATGGAATCTCCATAATCATTTGTTTCAGCTCTCTGGGTTTCAGATACCCCATAATTTCTGCTGCTTTTGCCACTTAAAAGTGGGGTCCTTTCAAAGCTTGTTGACATTGCATCTATTGCATTGGCCAATTCAGTCTCTGAATTTGCCCCTTTTGATGATGATGGCTTTTTGTCCTTCTCTTCTTCAGAAAGAATCCTCAAAAACTGCATTCAATGAGAATCAAAGAGAATCAATTAATTTTCCCTTTTTACTAAAAAGAACACAATATCTCTCTATCCAAAAAGAAGTAAAAAGAAAGCACATTAGTTAAACCTAATAATGGATAAGTTGGCATAGCAAATCACTAAATCAAAGAAAAAATACTCAGAAAAGTATAAGATTAAAAAAATTTTAAAATTCACACTAATGACTTGTGTATTTTGCACACAATCATTCTGGCCGCGATATACAAGATGATTTGTAACAAGTATCAATCAAATGATATACACATTTCAATCACTTAGCTGAAACACATACAAAATTAAATCATGGAAACATACCTTTTACCTGCAAATTCATTTACATTGTCTGATAAAAAAATTTAAGACTTGTTTCAAATGCAAACCATTGAAATATTTAACACTAAGAAAGAGAAAAATGAAAACAATGTAATAATGTAAGAAGCATTTTCACCCCAATTTGAAGACTCAAAAACTATTCCACAATGACTTGGATACAATTTCCACCATGTTAAAATGTCAAAATGATACTATAAAGAATGTTGAGTTTTATTTCTATTTCATCCATGTGTATATGAATGTTGGAATATATAACCTTGGCTCTCTCTCTCTCTCTCTTCCCCATTGAAGTATCGACCTGTGGTAGACCTCTGAGAGATGGTATTTTCAACATTTAATGAGACCTACACACAGTATTGATATAGGGCCAGTTCTACCTACATTCCATCATGTCTATAAGTGGTGTATAAATGGATTAATCCCCTCTCACCACAAGAAGTGAATGAAACTTTTCTCCTCAAGGGGATGTTCATATAATGTATCATGCCTAAGTGCACACACAATAGGGTTCATCTCCAATATTTCAACTTTATCTCTCATTATTCACACTTCTACTAACTCATGCTTATGTCATGTTCCTAAATGTGCATACTTGCAAATTCAGCACAGTATTAGAGAAAGAGTGATAGTGGATGCTTTCGAGGGAAGATCAGATCACACGAGTGAATCATCTCACAAAGAAAGTAGGATAAAGTGCATTTTTAAAGAGAAAAATTGCTCAATAAGGAACATTTGGTCAAATCTAGCTACATTGTCTGCATGTCAAAAGGTTTCTTCTTTTGTCATGTTTATAGCCTTAGAACCACAATAAGGACTACTTGATCAGATAAATGAGTAGGATAAAACTTAACCACCTTTACTTCAAATTAGGTTTGCAAACTTTGAGTAGCTTTCATCTTTTTACTATTTAGCCATTTCTTTATGTGATTGATTGCATTTTTTTCCAACAATAAAAGTGTTCTAATATGAACCTTTTGGTATTTGCACACACTAAGCCTCCCAATCAACAATGCCGTAAACAATAAATATATCACATTCATTTTGTGTAAAACTTCTTTTCATCATTAGAAATTCCACGATATGCAAACCTGCATGCAGAGAATGTAGTGTCTATCAGAATGTAAATGGACAGAGTTAAAGAAAGCAAAGACTGGTCCATTTTTTGGCTTCTTTTACAAAAATGTTATCTCCTTAAATAATCCCTAAGTTACCGGTTCGGTTTTGGGTTCGGGTTCGGGTTCGAGAACCCGGTTCGCCGGTTCGGGATTTTTTTTTTTTGGGTTTGGGTTCTTTTTGGGTTCGATAATACAAAAACATATAAAAATCGGAAATATATACATATTTGCAGCAGTAATTAAGTTCAAAATACACCACCATATTAATAGTCAAATAACATAGCAAAAATACACCACCACTTTATACTCAAAAGTCAAATGTCATGATATAGAATTATAAATTAAAGTTTACAATCAGCCATTAATAATTATTAATTATTGATCATTGATCAATCTGAATCATATGGGTCATCAAAAAAAGCAGCATCATCAGCATCATTAGATGCTAGATTTTGTGTAGAACCACAAATAGCATTAGTGGCACTCGCACAAGCACTGCCACTAGCACTAACACTACTGCTCTCATGCTCAGTAGTAGCTGCTTCAGTCTGATAGTCATCATCAATATCAAGTGCAGCTAAGTGACTTGTGGAAGCATCCAAGTCAAGCTGCTCTGGCTCAATATCCCACCTCCTTGTGTCTCCTTCTTTGTAAGAACTATGTTTGTGTGTAAGGAGGCGCAAGTTTGAATGTACATACACCAAGTCCTCAGCCTTTTTTGAATGTAGCCTATTGCGTTTTATTGAGTGGATGAAGGAGTATGTGCTCCAATTCCTCGCAGAAGAGGATGAACTAGCAACCTATTAAGACCAAATTAAATTAATAAATAGTTAAGAGTTACAAAAATTAACTAAACAAAATTATTAATTAAAATTAAAATTACAAATATAAATTATAAAACTTACTTGGGATAAAACTTTTATTGCAACAGGTTGGAGATGCATGTATTCTTGCCCATGGAAGTACCACCAACTATGAGCAGCCACCCTACACTTGTCTCGAAGAGCATCCATATTCTGATCAACACTCCCAGAGCATGCAAAAGCCATAAACTCAGCCCTCACTCGATCACGTTGGTCACAATCACTGAAGATTCTACGAATTGCTGCCTTGTACCCTTGGGCCACTTCACCATCCCTATATGGAGCAACTCTTGATGAAGTAGAAAGTATCTCCGGGCTATAATATTTGGGACTCAATGCAAAAGCGAGAAGATGCAAGGGAGTGGTCATTTTGTTCCATCTATCAACCATGATTTCCTGTAGCTCTTTGAAGAATTTTTCTTCAAGATCTTCCTCTTTTGCATTGATGATGGATCTCATCTTCTCAATCATTGAGTCAATACCATCATATACTTCGCCCAAACAAGGTCTATCCAAGTCAGTGTAACGGATCATGCTCAGTATGGGCTCGGTGAAACTGACAAGATACTCAACACGATCCCACCAACCATCATCTAGGACCCTTTGCTTGATCCTATTTGCCCTTTCATTGCTAGATTGCCTCCATACAATCCAATTAGGGCTGATTACCATGGCACATAGTGCCTCACGAACCTTTATAAGTCGTCTCAACACAATTGTGTTGGAGGCAAAACGGGTCTCGGCAACCTGTTTGAAAATCAAAATTAAAATTAAAATATAATTTAAATATAAAAATCAAAATTAAAAGAAAATTCAAAAATTTAAAAATATTGAGAATTAACTTACCTTCAACAACTCCAATTTAGAGAATTGTCTAAACATTCCTTGCGTCATATGGTGGTTGGTGACAAACATTTGGATGTCTTCGCCCTCCGTTGCCTCCATTTAGCCCAATTGGGAGGGCGTTACCATGGCACATAGTGCCTCACGAATAACATAAGTCGTCTCAACACAATTGTGTTGCTTGGAGGAAAAGCGGTCTCGGCAACCTATTTTGAAAAGTAAAATTAAAAGAATTAAAATATAGTTTAAATATAAAAATCAAATTTAGAAATTAAAATTAAAGAAAATTCAAAATTTAAAATATTAGTAACACATTTCAACAACTCAATTTAGAGGCCCCGTCACCATTCCTTAAGTCATATGGTGGTTGGTGACAAACATTCGGATGTCTTAAGCCCTCATACTGTTTGATCCGTTCAATTTTTGGATCTGTTTTGTAGCACATTAGATTGAGGGGAGTGGACAGCTGGGGTGTCCAAGTAATGTGGATACTTCTCCTCAACCAATAACCCGGCCCAGCCTACAATTTTGGCATTGTCGGTTACAACTTGCACAACATTTTGATGGCCCACTTCTTCAATAGCTTGGCAAAGGATGTCAGCAATAAATGGACCATCTTTCACCTGTCCTTCACAATCCATTGCTCTCAAAAACATTGCCCCTTTAGGGGACACAGCAATAACATTGATCAATGGGCGATTTCTTGCATCTTTCCATCCATCAGAAACTATGGTCACCCCTGTTTCGATCCACGAATCCCTTATGGGCTTCAAAGAGTCTGCTACATGTTTCACCTCTTTCTCCAATAAGGTGCAAGCGCACCTTCTCAAAACAGGCCCTTATATACCCCTTTGGAGCCTCATTAATGGGTTTGCCATTTTTTGCCAATATGAATTTGAGCGAACAACGTGAATGCTCGCCAATCCATTACGGCATGGGCACATCTTAGCATGTCTTGATCGGCAATCCTCTTGCCTCATTTGGAAATAAAACTTTAGCGGTCCCTTAGATCTTTTATATGAAGAGGGCATGGTTTGCTCTTGAGGGATGTCCATAAATGGATGGCTTTCTGTAGGTGGATAATAAGAAGGTGGTGTAGGGGGTTTCATGGATCGAGATCCTTTCTTCAAAGGATGGCTTGTTTTACCACTGGTTGTTTTTTGGTCTGCCTTTTCTTGCTCAGCAATATATTTCAACACTATATCTTTTGGAATGCCTTCATTGTTTTCACCTGGACAATTTTTGATGCCTGTTTCAGGGATCCCGCACAAATGCCCTTTTACTTGACTGTATGAGCTCGAATATTGAACATTGCAATGACTACAAATCCAAATATATCCTCCACCACCTGGAAGTTGCCGAACCATTTCTACATATTTCCAAAGGGGAGAGGCTGGGTTTATTTTGAAACGAGATTGGATTGAGCCTGAGGAGGTATCGGTTGCCATTGTAATACGGAATAGTGAATACCTAAGGCACAACATATTGAAATTTTGGTATTGATTCATTGAATTTGAAAGTAAAAGAATTAATTAATTTCAAAAAAATGAAAAAATTGAACATGTGTTATAGACATTTAGAGGAATGAAAAGTAAAACAAAACAAAAGAATTGAAGTTCACTTGTGAAAAAAAATGTTAAAAAAATAATCAAAAACTTCAAAGAACCTACCTCTTTTGAAGAAATCTTGCTCTACGATCTTCTTAGCAACGAATAGACACTTGCAAGTGCTTAGGAATAACACAACAATCAACTTTGAACAATCTACGATCAGCCTTCAAGTCTATTCCAGCTTGTGCAAGCAAAAGAGAAAGTTCAACAATGGAGGCAAAAAATCCTTTTTTCTCATTCACAAATTGGTAAATGAGTTTCACTTTACCTATTTCATGTTTTTGAGGCAAGTATTAGGGTTAGAAATAATAAAAAAGTCATTAAAAGTCAAAAACCGGTCAAAGAAGTATTAAAAAAATGAAAAAAAATTGGAAGCAGCAGCACATGGGAATACATTTCGAGGTTCGAACCGGGTTCGAAATTTTCGAACCCTGTCCGGACCCACAGTCATGGGTCCGGACCCTGGCCGAACCGACAGTCCAAAATACGGACCCAGGGCGAATTTCTTCGAACCGGACCCGAATTCCGGACCCGACTCGAACCCGAATCGAACCCGGGGCCTTCAGTAGCGAATCCGGTAACATAGAATAATCCTAGCCTAGTGGTCCCACAAAAGGAAAGCTATAGAGGCTATTGCACTCTCCGCAGGTACTTATGATAGATATCAGATCATTTTAAACTAAGATGGTTATACTTCTATGATACATCAGATTTTTGCTCCACTAAAGAATCTGAAAATCAGCACAGTTAACTAACACTAAATATTTTCAACTAAAATGAGTAGAAACTTTTCAATTCATGGAGCTGCTGTTTAGCACAAAATTCTCAAGCATGTGCTACAAACTCTCAGCTGCATACCACCATTAGCCACTGGAAATCATATTTCTAAGCTGCTCATCCTCACTTTATTGAAAACATTCTTAGGGTTTTTTTTTCTGTTACAATAATTAATGTTACTGGATATTTAATGCTAGTGGTTTGTAGGTAGCCAACATTTCAATAGTGAAACTTACATAGCAAAGTGGAAAGCCACCATTGCTATAGCTAGAACATGTAAACAATGGAGTCCATTTCAACATATGTAAGGAGATCATCTCCTTCAGCGTAATTCAATCAAATTTGATATGTGACCACATAACATATGTAAGGAGATCATCTCCTTCAGCGTAATTCAATCAAATTTGTATGTGACCACCTAGGCCAAAATTTTCACAGTTGTGTCGGTACACCCTTTTAAACTCAATTTCATGCCCCTTTTGGTCAGCTGTGTCATCAATTGACCCTCAAATTCCATCAATATCAGATCAATTGTTCTCCTCTCAGTTAGTTTGCAAAGTTGTCTTGTCTTTGGTCCTTTCAACTAACTAGTTTTAGAGGGATGGTTGCCTCAAGCCCAATAAGGACTAAGTAAATGATGAAGAATCAGCCCAGCAGATCTCTAACCCTGCAAGATGCAAAACAACAAGTAAAATATGGCACAATGACTTCAAATCCATGCCCAAGGTATGATAGCAAGTATAAGGCATGTAAAGCACACAAAATGAGAAGCATTGCCATCTAAATGTTCTGCAAACCAGGAAGGCAATGTGGCAAAGTGTTGGAGAATCTTCACCAAGACTTTTAAGTGTTTAAGTTGTAAAAATGGCACACAAAACAAGTGGCATAGCCAGCTCAAAAGCACACCTTTAATGATAGCAAAGGTGTAATGAAAGTTTGTCCAGCAAAATGGGATAAAAAAAGCAAAATTCTGGTACACTTTTTAGTGGCTAAAACTCAGCCTAAAAGCAGTGGACATTTTGACTTAAGTGTCGCACACAAGTTCATTGGCCAATCCATGTAAAATCAGTGCCTAAAACAGTTGAATGTGGGTAGAGGATCAAGTGAAAAGTGCCTAGAAAATGAAAGGAAAAGGAAGGGCACATCTCTAATGGTTTTGCCAAGTAAAAATAATGTCAAGCTTAAGATAAAAGTGGGAAACATTTAAGTGAACTCCACCGGCCCTGAAGGAAATATGAATTCAGTTTGGGGCGCATTTTTTGAGTGAGTAAGCCACTACAAATTTCCACTAAAACTTTAAAAAGTTGGCAAGACCTTAAGTTATCTCTGACAAAAAATAAATGAACATGAGATTAGCAAACAATTGTCATAGCTAAAGCACTCCAATACTCCACCCATTCAGTCATAGTGTGGTGAAAGCCTAAATTATTTCCACCATTGCTTTAAAGCAACCAAAAAAAAAGTAATAAAAGCATGTAAGGGAGAGGACTAAAGCCTATAAGAGAAAGCAATGTCATTCAAAGACCAGGTAATTCCTCTCTGCTGTTCATAGCAGAAACAATATTCTTTTTTGCGGGACTGTGTGAGGTTTTCAGCGACCTTAGTGGAAGATTTTCACAGAACAGCATTCACAAAACAATTGTTGGAAGTCTTGAAGAAACTTCAGCAACATTCTCCCTTTTTCTTGCCCTCTCTGCTATTATAGTCCTGAAATCAGTTATCTTCTCTTCCAAGTGGCTGTTTCTTTTTTCCAAATGGGCTGAATTGATCAAAATTTGTGTGCCAAAGCACTAGGACAGCAAAGAGGAGGTCATCTTTCAGACCTCTACTTATCATCAAGAAAGAAAATTGTTGCTGAAATAAGGTTTCAAACTCAAAGGATTGGCCTGCTAAGATTGTGAGGTGTTGACGGATTCACCATGGTTAGGATTTCAATCATTTTCAGAGGCTCCAAAAGGTTTGCCATGTTTCAAAAATTTCAGAGGATTCGCAAAGTGGCCATGCAAATGATGGCTTCAAATCATGAAGGTCACTTATGTGCCAACAACTATTTTTAGTAGTGGACATATCAAGTGGTCATCATTACCAGCAACAGTTTTTTCCAAGCAATAGATATGAGCCTATTTTAGGATTAAATTGCTGTAAAGTGATTTTATTTCCACTATTTCTGCAGATAGGGATAGGATAGCTTTAAAGTGGTACTTTTGTGGGTATTTTAACTAATTAAATCCCTAAAAGCTACCCTTTGTCATGCCCCAGAAATTTCAACACAAACCAAGCATCGAAATGCAAATAAATAAATAAAATAATAAATAACAATATAAATATTTAAAATATAAATAAATATAAAAATTAACAATTTAAATACTATTATAATCATACTATATATATATATATTCAATTTATAATACATAAGAGGCCCAAAAAAGGGCAGCGATCAGATCAGACAGCACCGATTCATGTTTAAAGGCTGTAATTAATATATTTGGAGGGGCAGTTAATATAGTTGAGGAGCAGCAATGTATATGCAGTAGTTAACAAATAAAAAATAGTGCTTAGATTTGTTAAAAGAAAAGCAGCGATCACTTTGGTAAACAAAGGGATATGTCTCTTCATAAGAGCATCGTAGTTTGAAGAGGTATGTCTCCTCATTAGGACATAAAGATATAAACAGTAATTGTATTTTGGGATATGAAAGGGAAGAAATATATACAGCAGAAGATCTAAAAATTTTAAAAGAGAAATATTTCTCAAACGAAGATATTCAGGCCAATGATAGATCAATAAGGGAAGTAAATCTAGATATATTTATGATTATGAATATATATATAAGCATCTGTCCATATGGAGTGATTATAGTAATTGTATATATGCATATATACATACATACATACATATATATATATATATATGTGCATATGCAATTATTGAGTCTTACAAGTAATTATGATTCTTTAATGTAAATGTGGATAATAGATTTTGTTTTGTTGATTTACACTAAGCAATCATATGGAGAAGAGGAAATGCAAGAAAGAGAAGCAGATAGTGATATGAGATCACCATCTAAGTAGACCACCACATGTTGGATGTCCAATGTGCCTGCCACTTGTGGCCAAGAGGGTGAGTGTCCACTATTGGGCTTAGATAGGGGATTTCAGGGCACCCTATTGCAATTTCCTTTCAAAACCTCTACGATGGTTGATTATTGGGGGAATCACAAATCATAAGGATGGATAAGGCAACATGGATAGGGAATGCAGATACAAGTTTACCCACTAAGTAGACTACCCCATGTTGGATGTGCAACGTGCTTGCTACTTGGGACCAACAGGGTGAGTGTCCACTCTTGGGCTTAGTGGGGATAGCTTCAAGCAGACTTATCATGTTTCCCATCCAATTCCTTTTATGATTAAACTTCCATTATGCATTTGAAATAGTTGAGAATTTGCATGGTTCAAATAGATGAAACATTTATGTTGAGCATATGAGTTACATTCCAATAATAGCTAACATGATTACAGGACCTAAACCAAGATTTATCTTGCTTATAACATTTAATTGGTAAGTTATAACCCTAACTACATTAAACTTGTGATTCTAGGACAAGATTTTGGGTAATTCCCAAAAGGGGACATAATAATTGGTATCAGGGCAAGATTCCTGCTATCCTAAGGGTTAGGAACAATATATGCAACTAAGTCAAAGGGCTCAAAGAGCCTTGGAAAGGGAAAAGAGGAAACTTATTAATATTATCACAAAAAGGAGCAATATTTAAAAATTTACAAATCTTAGTTGTGATTGCTTGAGGACAAGCAATCTTGGGCGGAGTGGACTGTCATGCCCCTGAAATTGCAACACAAACCAAGCATCAAAATGCAAATAAATAATAAATATAAATATAAATATTTAAAGTATAAATAAATATAAAAATTAATGTAATCAGCATAATTAGTTAAAAGTAAATAAAAAGCAATAGAATAAATAAAATAAAATAATACATGTTTTGTCAGGAATTAGTCCTCGATAGTGATTAGTGATCGGGTGGTTGCCAACAGGTTGCCGACGGTTGGTGTCCTCAACCAACCAAGCTAATTATTTATAGTGCCAAATCTGATGTAATCGGTGACGAGCACAGATGTGATACATTGTAATGTTTGCAGCCTTATGACTATAATATCAATACAGTGTTCTATTCAATTACTATGTGACTGGTTGATGCTTTCAATGCTATTGTGTACGTTAGTTTACTCTATATTGTAATTACCACTTAGCGAGTAAACAATTAACAATTTAAGTACTATTATAATCATACTAGAAATATTAAATATATATATAACTAAATATAAAAATAAGTATATTCAATTTATAAAACATAAGAGGCCCAAAAAAGGGCAGCGATCAGATCAGACAGCACCGATTCATGTTTAAAGGCTGTAATTAATATATTTGGAGGGGCAGAGAATATAGTTGAGGAGCAGCAATGTATATGCAGTAATTAACAATAAAAAAGAATGCTCGGATTTGTTAAAAGAAAAGCAGCCATCACTTTGGTAAACAAAGGGATATGTCTCTTCATAAGGGCATCATAGTTTGAAGAGGTATGTCTCCTCATTAGGACATGAAGATATAAACAGTAATTGCATTTTGGGATATGAAAGGGAAGAAATATATACAGCAGCAGATCTAAAAAGAGAAATATACAGATCTCAAAAGAAGATATATGCAGACCGATGATAGATCAATAAGGAAAGTAAGTCTATATATATATATATAATGTCCTTATCGGGAATGCCCTAAATTTACCCTAAATCCTTAATTTTAAATGAACAAACGGGTTAGACAATACCTTTCACCTGAATGAAGCCCTGCACACAAATTAGAAACCATTTACCACAATCACACTGATTAGCAGATTATAACCATTTACAACAATAATACTAATTAGCCAATTATCATAATTAAATATTAGTAAACTCAAGGCCAAATTACTAATCCAATCACAAAGCATTTAATATCCTTGGACGGCTCAACCATAGGAGAGCATGGGAGAATGTGACTCAATGGGGTGCCTAGGACCTGTTGATGTGGTTTTTGTGACCATACCAAACAGCAGAACAAAATAGTCCGAAGGCTATTCCATTCTCTCTTGATCAAAGTATTCCGTGCGCTAAGATTGCGAGAAAGTTCGCACGTTCAACTCCAAGGTTCCTTTAATGCGAATAGACCCAGTTCAGTTGATGTGTATTTGCTGTGTTCTTACGAGGGGACTTACACAATTGTTCAAACTTCTTGCAGTTAGCAGCTAATGTATGATTTTGAAGGGGAATTCTCGCGTATGATTTGGCAATATAGCTTTTTCTCCTAAAACTAATCAAAAATGTGCGGAAAGTAAATGAGTCTAGGGCCTAAGAAATTTATATTCTACTCTACATGCAAGATATGTGGGATTCAGTTTTGGCAGACTTCAACCAAATTTCACCTAGCCTCACGTCGGACAGCCTCAGTAAAATTGGTGCAATCTTCAAGGGGATAGCAGAAGATGTTCAAATTATGACTCAACATGCATACACCATCACAACGATGCATATAAGCATACAAATCACAATTGAAGTTAAACACAAGATAATCTCCAGTCGACCACGCAAGGCGAACTTATCATCAACAAGCTGCTAGTGGTATGGAATAAAGAAGCTACCTCAACACAAATACCACACATCAAAGTAAACTACTTGCATGAAATTAAGCTACTTGGATACGAAAGGAAGAAGAGACCTTGCTAGCAATTCATGACAAGACGAATTCCACCATCAATGAAAAGATCTATTATCATGAAAAGTGTTACACAACAATCTCCCAAAAGTTTTCAAAAGGAAAACTTTCTTTCTTCTCCACACTATGCAAAATGATCTACTATGTTCTACTCTCTAGCTCTAATGCTAATGCCCAATCTCTCACAATGTCTACTGTCTAATGTTCTAATGAAATACAAATGAGGGGGACTCCCCCTTTTATAGCTAGCCAAGTCCCAAAAGACGGCTAGGGTTACAATCAATAGAGTGGCCAGAATTGTACCACCTCAGCCCTAACCCTAAAAACTGCCAGAATAGGGAGTGGTACATTAAATGAATCAAAGATTCCCACTCACTCCCAAAAATAGTAAAGGTAATAAATGTCCACATTCAGTCTTCTAGAAAATCCTCGTCCAGTAGTGTGTTCCCATTTGCCTTCTCTCTGAATGCCAACTCCACGAATCTGCGAAGCACAGCCTCAACCTCATGACCTGAAATCGGTGGAACACAATCTAACTGAAATTCTAACACCGTGACTGAATGCTCATGCCTTGTACAAGATTTTCTCCAAGCAGTCAAGGAGTCCTGCGTGTTCTGGATCATAGTGGAGAAAGTAGAAGTATTCTCGAAATCATCCTGTACAAAGGTCTTAACGTATGCAAAGAAAGGCACCAGCAAACCCCTCAAATTATCAAAACCTATCTCATCCGGATTCAGCCGCCTAGCAAATATAGCCTCAAAGGTGTTCTGAACTCCATCTATAATGTTGGCCATAGCCTTATGTACTCTGGCTGAATCTGCCTGTGCCGCATCGAAGAAGCCACGCCCTGTGATAGCCGAAGAATACCATCTAGAGAAATCATATCGGTCATTCCCCTGAATGACGCCTCCATCAATCAGCAACTGCAATGGCACATGCCTCAATACCTCAAGACGCTGGATCACCTTACTCTGATAGATAGAGGCATCGCCCCAAGCCTGATCCACTGCATCCATCCGTGTCAAAATAGTAGAGGCCTGCTGAAAGGCAGAGGCAAGGTCCTCCATAAATTTCTCTGTCTCGGCACGAACTCCTGTGACCCATTTATCTGCTTCTCGTGCCATCCTTCCCAATTCTACTAAGCCGCTGATCGACTCTCTAGGAATATCTGCCAGAGGCTCTATCACTGGTACATCCTGCCCTCGAGAACGAGACAACTGCTGTACATATCCAATTAAGGCCTTGTGTTCTCTTTTCAGCCCCTTATACTTCCCTTCTTTCTTGAATAATCTATCTTTGAGGGCGAGGTAGGAGTTGTCACACTCCTCAATAATCTGAGCACCAGTGGGGCGTCCCAAATCCAAAGTCGTGACCACATAATTCTCAGGAACTGCTTCATTCCGATCACACTCAACTCTTGGAACAGCAACGTGAAGAGTACGAGAGCCATCCTCCTTAGTGGAGATCTTCGAAAACTTTCTTGCCTTCTTCTTTTGTGGAGGTGCACTGATCCTGTTCAAAAACTCCTCCATCTCAACTGCTGGATCAAGCTCCTCACTAGGGCTTCTTCTCATTTTGTCCCTAAGCCAATCGGGCACCTCATACTGTATATCGAAGGGCTGCTGCTCCTGTGCCTCTACTTCTCTAACTTGCTCAACTTCTTCATCATTCTGGCGAGGCTCATCGTCCTCAAGTGGCTGAGTAGCACCTGACACTATATCATCATCATCATTCATGGCCTCCTCTAATTCCTGCTGAAATTGAGGGTCAGTAATAGTCCCCTCATCATCCTGCTGATCGATCCTAACAGGTACGTTGGCACTCTGGCCAACTGACTCCCTCCGTGGAGGTTGAATATCACCCTGTACTACTGGCACCTGATTCATCGCAATCCTTTGATCAGCAAACAAAGACACCTCCTGTATACTTGGAGAGCGTGTCTCCAATGGTGTTGCAACTGTAACTCGTGGAGGTTCTGGCTGAGTAGGCTCCTGCCGAACTATTTCCTTCTTTCTGGACTCTGGGCCTCGTGTAATCTGTTTCTTCCTGCCAGCGGTGGGCGTCCTGTGATCTCCCATCATATTGTAAGTCAAGGCAATTGACCTACTCTTCAACCTGCTCACTCTCCTGTCAACCCATGCTCTAGTAAATGTCATGACTGGGATAGAAAGAGTATCTAAATCTGCAACCTCGGGTTCTGACCAATCCACAGGTGGGAGTGGAGTATCTCTAACAGCTGCATAATCAGGATGGACAACGTCCATATCCTCATTGACCTGGTCCAGAACTGGCACAACCTCACACTCCCTGATCAAGGTGATAGGCAATCGAGAAAACATTCTCTTCCTTACTTCAATTTCATCAACTGCATCAGCCCAATAGTCCTCTATGGTGGCCTTATGTTTGAACTCCTCCGACAGAACCCAATTGATGTTATGATGTGGGTCGTAGTGCTGTCGGCTAGTATGATATGAAAAATGATAAAATTGAAGCTCACTTTCAGCCTCTCTAGCTGCCTGTATCGAGGGACATACCTCATCCGAGTTGCCCATTACAATTGGAAATTCTATCCCTCCCTTTTTCTTCTTCTTTTGAATTTTATCAAAGGCTAGCAACTGTCTAGATATCTCTAGCATCAATATTCTATATGTTGGGTATTTAGGCAGCCTATATGGGTATGATGAGAAACCTTGCAGCCTAATGTAAGAGAATCTCGGAAATTGTATGAACCAACACCCATACCTCTCAATTAGCTCCTGGGCGTCTCTCGAGATTCTGTGATGTAGCCGCTCCTGAAGCAACCTCGTGATATACATGGTGAATGAATCGTTGACACGCTTGTAGTGGGTTGTGCTCGAAAGGTGCAACTATGGACAGGCATCATAGATTTTGAACTGATGAGAGCCACAGCCGACAGGTTCCTTGTAAGAGATCCCTATGTACTTCGTCATCCGTGCCAACATGTAGATAATGTAGGAGCTCATGTAAAATGTCTTCGTTCTCCTCAAGCTTAGTGTTGTGACGTTTTTCACACATCGCCCCATTGCAAATGGGGACCCCCTAATTTTGGCTTTGCTTTTCTGTCGTTTCGTTGTTGTCTCTCTTTTCTACTGTTTGTCTTTCCGGGTTGCACCCATCATTGAGCTTAAGTGTGAAACTGACCAAGTCTAAAATTAGGGTTTTGTCGTTTCTGGTCAGTCCATGGTCAAGTAAGGTGAGTGGGGTGAAGTGAACTTAATGTTGTTGTGTGAGACATCCGGTGAGCTTCGGCCCGGTTTCATGGATTAGGGGTACTACTATTTTTAGTAAGTGTGAAATTGCGGCCGGTCATTCGGCATTTTGAGATTGGCAGTCCTGCTGCATTGAGGCACATCGGGCTACTCGCATTGCAAAATTTGGCGAAATCGGACCGGTACTATTTTAGCGGTCGGCTTGACACGAATTCCGAGTCGGATCTGAGTTTTCTTTTACATGGATGTTGCCACAGGTTTTTCAAGACCCAGCCAGCGATGATGTAACATACAAGGCAAGCGACCACTTTGAAATTTATGCCAGAATTTATTTTTAGAGTTTTACGTAGCCGAGATTCCCTTTTGCATGTCGGTGATTAGCGATAGGTTTTTGAGCTTGGCGATGGTGTGACATGCAAAATTCTCACTTCGGTAAAGAACTTGCTATTTTTAGCAGTGTGTCGGCTGGCCGCCTCCAGTTGAGAATCACAAAGTACGTCGCTTGATCTGCCACTTAGCGAAGCGGAGATCTTTTGATCACATATCTGAGTAGTGGGGTTTCCGGCTTTGGAGCCTAAAATAGTAAAAGCTTCGGAATCGCAAAACCGGTGTAAACCACCACGATCAGCATCTTTCAAGCTATCTGCTGGTAAAATTTCAAGTCAAGCGGAGCACTTACTATTTATAGTAAGTCAATTTGGAAACTGGCTAAAAATAGTAAATTGAGTGCATGCGTCGATGTCGATAGACAGGTCACGTGGTGAGGGTCGCCTCATTCAAATTTCAACTCGATCGGAGCATGGGAGCTATCAGAAACATGAGGTTACTATTTATAGTAAACCACCTTCAGAAACATGCTAAAAATAGCAGGTCAGCTAAAAATGGCAGTGTCGACAAGACAATAGAGCTATGAGGATGCTACGTTCAAAATTTCAAGTTGATCCAAGCTTCAGAAGTGCAAAAATGAGAGCTTACTATAAATAGCAGGGCACGTAAGCTGGCGAAAGATGATGAAAATTTGTCTAAGTCTGGAACTTCATCCAGCAGGCATAAGGAAATGCGCCCAGCTATTGAGGAGGCATAAAAAATGTCTAAGTCTGAGTTTCATCCTGCAGGTACCTCAAAATACGCCATGCTTGCCTTCAGATGTTTGAAAATTTTTCTAAGGCATTAAAAATCCACCTGCCACCTCAAAATGCGCCCAAGGGAGGTTGATAGCATGGAAAATTTCTAAGTGTCAAGGTTTATCCTCCACCCCCTGTGAAATGCGCCCAACTCAAGATGCCAAGCATGAAAATTTTCTAAGTATCAAAACTCGTCCTTCACCCAGGCTAAAATGCGCCCAAGGTGCAAAATGGTCAAAGCAAAGTCAAAGCATCTTGTCCTCCTCCACTTGTAAAATGCGCCCATGCAAAAATGAGCCAAGAAGAGAGTCAACGAGTCAAAGGAGTTCATCCTCCTGCATGGGTAAAATGCGCCCAAAATGGGCCATGTAAGGACAAAAACTGGAAGTCCAAGAGTCACATGCAAGGCGTCTGAAGTTTAAAAAAATGGCTAAGTTAAAATTTCGTCCTCCACCTGCAAGAAAATGCGCTCAAGAAATAAAAGGGTCAACTAGTCAAAGATTCTTATCCCTCACCTAGGTGGAAATGCGCCCAAACAAGCTCAAGTGAAGACAAAAGCGGAAGTTGAAGAGTCATCCAGTAGACATGCCTAAATGCGCCCAAGTTAGGATGGTAAAGGTAAATGCAAGCTGGTAAGTGAGGTGAAAGGTGGTTAAAAAAATATTCCAAGGCATGGTAAAAGGCAAGTGAATACTCCAAGGCGTGGCAATATTCCTCCTCAAGTGTGAAAGGCGCCTAAGGTGGCAAGTCTTAGAGATTTTTTTTAAGGCATGTGAGGCATGTTGAGAATAAATGCTAAGGCGTGGTTTCAAAATGTCTTCTAAGTGATAGGCGCCTCAAGTAGTAAAGGTGAAATATTTTCTAAGTGCTGGAGAAGTTGCCTAGGCGTTGGGCTTTTAAATGAATATTTTCAAGTGTGAAGTGTGAAGTAAGAAATAAAAATGTGCTAGGCGCCTTTATGAAAATTTTCTTGGTGGAGTTGATATTTTCACAGGCAAAATTGATCGAGTTGGATATAAAATTTTCTAAGGGAAATTTTTTTCAAGAAATTTTTCTAAGAATACAAAATATTTTCTCCCTTAAGAAAAATGCCAAGTGGAAAGGTGATGAAGTTTTTCTTGAAGCCTGGCGGAGTTACTTGAGAGAAATGAAGTGGGTGAATGCACTTGACTCCACCGGGGTTGAGTATAAAAATTTCTCAAAGTCGAGCAATGAGAAATCTTCCACCGGTCTTGAAGAAGCAGTTTAATTGTAGGAAAATATTTTCCCTAAGGTTCAAAATCGAGAAAATCAAATGAACCAGTTAAATTACGGTACCCATGGGTTTGAAAGAAGCATTCGAGAATTTTTCTTGGGCATTGAAGATGCTCGATGAGGAGTTGATTTTAAAGCCTTCCATGCTTCGTTGTGGCCTTCAGGATGGATATTTTTAAGTGGGCACCAGGTTGATGTATTTCCTAAGGAAAACTTGAAAATTTTCTAAGGCAAGTGTGAAGGAAATGTGTTTTCAAGGTGAAATCCTCCAGGCGATAGATTGCAGAAAAAGCTACACTTCGGTGAATTGCTTCAATCATATACGTGAATGGATTTTCTTGAGCTGAAATGGGCAAATCGAGGTTAACCAATGAGCTCAGTGAAATATTCTAAAGATGAGAGAAGTTTGTCCCACAAAGGCGCGAACTTGAACACAAAGTTGGCGATGAAGCAGCTTGAAAGTTGGGCGTGAGGATCCCGAGGTAAAGTGGAGTTAAGTTTATATCATGAAGTATTCTAATACTGCCTGCAAGCATTTTTGCAGGAGGAATGTCAAGGCCAGAGCACGATGTCTGGAAGTGGTGAAGCACGATGATATTACAACCTTCGGAGGAGGATAAAATTACAAGTTTCAATCTCGAAGGAAGAAAAAGCTGCAAGAAATTGGCTAAGTATTAAGTCAAGTGACAAAGATGAAGACCCTCAAGTGGAAGAAGTTGAAGAACAAAAGTCAAGAAGAAGATCAAGAATAGTGTGAACGCGTCTACAAACGGAATCTTCTAGAAGGATGATGGTGGACATTATGGTGCATTTATTACCCCACTCTCCTTTGTGGCGGTTTTTAGGGCAAATCTTGTTTAGGGCTGAGGTGGCACGATTCTGGCCACTCTATTGATTGTAACCCTAGCCGTCTTTTGGGACTTTGCTAGCTATAAAAGGGGGAGTCCCCCTCATTTGTAACTCATTAGAAAGTAGACAGTAGAAGACCAGAGTAGAATTAGAGTAGAGAGACAACTAGGTGATAGCTTAGAGTAGCTTAGTATAGGTTGATAGTGTAGTTTGAAGGTTTTGGCAGAAAACTTTGTAAGAGAGTGGTGGCAACACTCTTCATGACTCAATAGATCTTTAAATGATGATAGACAAATGTATCATGGTATAAGGTTTCTTCGTCCTTCCGATTCAAATGGTAGCATAAAATAGTTCAAAGTAGAATAAGTATCATTTCATGCAAGTAGAAGATAGAAATTGTGGAATGTGGCGTTTGATCTAAGCAACTTCGTCTATCCATACCACTAGTGTATTTGCTGATGGTGAATGCGCCTTGTGTGGTCAACTGGAATATCATGTACTTAACTTCGATCATGAGTTGTATGTCTATATGCGTCGTTGTGATGGTATTTTCATGCTAAGTTGTGATTTGAACACCTTGAACCACTCCTCTGAAGATTGCACCGACTCCGTGGAAGTTGTCCGATGCGAGGCAAAGCGAAGTCCGGTTAGAAGTTTATGAGGATTTGAGCTCTATGTCTGCATGGCAAGACAGATTTAGACTCTCTAAACCCACCCTTTAAATTGATTTTCGGTTAGAATGGGTAATCCGAACTTCATAGACAGATCTTTCGAACATTTGAATTCCTTTCTCTGCTCCCGAACAATTCCGTAAGTCCCCTTGAAATACCAGCAAATCACATCGAGCCAAACTGAGCCTATTCGCACTAAAATAACCTTGGAGTTGAACGCATGAACTTTCTTGCAATCTTAGCATGCGGAATACTTTGATCAAGAGAGAATAGGGAAGCCGTTGGCAACTTTATTCTGCGTTGGTGCAGTCACGAAAAACACATCAACACTTAGGAGCTGCTCATGTATATTGTCGCTGATCATCTCAGCCCAATTGACATAGTCTTTTCCTTCTAGCACCAGGTTGATGTAATAAAACATCCAAGGTTCGAAAATGAATGACTGTGCACAGCCTCCAACCCTGCTCAGCATCATAATGAGGTCACAGTATTATTGCTTCAAATCCTCCGCTATGATCTGTTTGGGCAACTTCATTCGAGAAGGCTTAGGAGTGCTCATCCAGTGAGTGTTGATTGTCTCTGTGCACCGCTCAAAAGCAGAAGCATACATCCGCTCTGCTCGCTCCCTGGACTTGTAGATCATATTTCTGTGCACCGGGATCCCGAAAGCTTCACCAATGGCTGCCGGAGTAAGATTGGCAAGCACTTGGCCATCTGGTGACATGATGGACCGGTGTTCCTTCTCGTAGCAATTGGCACACTCCATCATCAACTCCGAACACTAAATAGCTGGCGGGAAACCAGCAGCTGCATATAGTCCACTTCGGACGATGTTGTGCGAAGTGACTGAAGCCCGATGACTTCCAATTCCAAACATCCGGTTCTTGAAGGTTTCCAAGTTGACAGAGCCCAGGTTAGTGTCTGTCAACTTGCCCAGCTTTGAAATGAATTTCGACTCCGGCATGAATGTTTTGCTCAGTTTCTTGATCACAGCTTGTCTGGAGGCGCCATTTCCTTTCCAGTTGTCCTCGCTTCAGCCATCTGCAAACAACAACATTCATCAGCAATTTATAAAATAAAATATGACACTGTGTAGGGGCTGCAGTCAACTTCTAGAAGCTGCAATGACTTTCGTGTTTGCAAACCTCAGCTTCTTTTCTTGAATTCCAACACTTAGAACAAATTTCTAAGTAGACTTTGATGGCTTCACTTCAATATCCTCAATCAGCAATTTGAACTTCTATAATTTCGTATCAGCAATCAGCAAGTTCACACTTCAAAAACTTTCAGCAACTTACTTCACTTAAAGGCGTCTCTTTCACTGGCAACTTCCACTAAGCTCAATCAGGATAAGCTCTAACAATCAGCAAGCTCAAGTTCAAACTCTTAGCAATCAGCAAACTCGAGTCTTCAACCAGCAAGGGCGCACCTTCTTGTCTTCAGATTTTGAAAGGTTCAGCAAGCTTAAATCGTACCTCTCAGCACAAGCAACTTCAATCTTCAGCAAATACTTCTTTAACCAGCAAGGGCGTACCTCTCCAGCAACTCAAGGCGTCCCCTTTTCAACTCAGCAACATTCAGATTTCAAACTCTTCAAGCAACAATTCACTGCAACACTTCACTCTCAAAGCAAATTCGACTTCTTCAGCTGTGAAAACAAGTGAGAGATCTCTCCATTTTATAGCTAAAATTCGAATTCTAGAAGAAGTTAATTTTAGCCAGTGCAATTAAACTCCACTACTCCACTTCAAGAATTCAAATTTTCCTTCTCTGGTGTTTCTGACACTTGTCTGCAGTCGTCGGGAATCTTATTCTTCTAGAAACTAGACTTTGACTGGCATCTTTGAATTTGTTTTCTAGAAATTTAATTTAAATTCATCTTTTTTTTTCTCACCAGCCGGAACTTTGTCATTGAAATTCGAATTTAACTCTTCATCATCTCTGGAAATTTCATCACTGAAGAATTCAATCCAAAATTATCTAGGCAACTCATCTCGAACTCATCATTCGAAGAAAATTCATCTTGAAAGCACATTTTATTCATCTTTGCCTTAGAAAATTTAAAATTCTCCCTTAGGAAAATTCACAATTTGAGCACTGATTAAATTCTTCACTGAAAAAGTGTCGGCGAAGCCTGGAAGACTTGGAAATCCATCTATCGTCGCGAACGTCCAGTACCCAGAAGAGAATTTTCTTCAGAATGTCTCGAATCCATGGGTACCCAACGAACGGGTTCATTTAATTTTTTGAATTTTGAACCTTAGAAAAATATTATTTTCACCATTTTAAATTGATCCTTCGCCCGTGATCACTCTGCGTTGCTCTGACCTCTTGAAAAATTTGAATCTTCTTGCATTATCATCGTCCCTGACTCCATCACTGAGAAAATTTGCTCGTGCTTCGGAAAACTTCATCACTTTGAGTTCTAGGCGTATTTTCTAAGAAAGAAAATATTTGCCTTAGAAAAATATTTTTAATCATCTCTTGCATTCTTGAAAAAATTTCTCTTAGAAAATTCTATTTGTTTGCCAGTGGAGGAGAATTTTTTTATCAACTTCATTTAGAAAAATTTTATTCTCGGAGGCGCCTTGTACATTTTATCTTCACTTCACCCCATATCACTCCACACTTAGGAAATATTCCAACGCCTTCAAGATATTTTAAAATCACCTTAGGCGCCTAACATACTTGGGAGAATTTTAAAATTACGCCTTAGCCACTTTGCCTTCACCACCTTGCACATTAGACTTGAAGAGGAAAAAATCTCGTCCTAGCATTTTACTCTCAACACTTCACACGCCTTGGAGCATCTTTCACCTTATTTACCACTTGCACTTACTTTTACTATCCTAACTTGGGCGCATTTCAGCTATGCAAGAGGATGACTCTTCGTATTCCAATTTTTTTGTCTTGACTTGAGGTGGTTTAGGCGCATTTTGGAGGGTGAGGAGGACGAGTTTCATTGACTTGTTGACCCTCTTCTAACTTTGGCGCATTTTCATGCATGTGAAGGATAAAAAATGTTGACTTGTTGACTCCTTGCAACCTTGGGTGCATTTTACCTTTGCTGGTGGATGAACTTTCTCCAACGCCTCAAGAGTGACTCTTCACCTTCCATTTTTCGTCTTCACATGCATGACTTTGGGCGCATTTTGCCCCTTGAGGAGGATGAAGAACGTTGACTGCTTTGACTTTCTTGTGTTTTGGGCACATTTCACCTCTGCTGCAGGATGGGCGCATTTAGGAGGGTGAGGCAGATTTCTTTCATGCCTTAGAAAATTTTTAACCTTCTGAGCTTTCCTTGGGCGCATTTCAGCATGCCAACAGGATGAAAATCTTTGACTATCCTTTGACTTTCTTCTGCCTTGGGCGCATTTTGCCCTGTGTGAAGGATGAACTCACACTTAGAAATTTTTTTCATGCTTTCTTACTCACCTGGCGCATTTTGCCATGTCTCCTGGACGAAGTTCCAGACTTAGACAAATTTTCATCATCTCCTGCCAGCTAATGTGCCCTGTTATTTATAGTAAGTTCTCTGAATTTGCATCTCTGAAGCCCGGAATGACTTGAAATTTTGAACGTAGCATCCTCATGATCCTGTCAACCTGTCGGCACAGCCATTTTTAGTCACCCTGCTATTTTTAGCCTGTTTTTGAAGGTGGTTTACTATAAATAGTAACCTCATGTTTCTGATAGCTCCCATGCTCCGATCGAGTTGAAATTTTAATGAGGCGCTCCTCACCACGTGACCTGCTCGCTGACACTGACGCATGCGCTCAATATACTATTTTTAGCCAGTTTCCAAATTGACTTACTATAAATAGTAAGTGCTCCGTTCGACTTGAAATTTCACCAGCAGATAGCGAGGGCCCGTCAGCGGTGGTTTACACCGGTTTTCAAAAATTGACTTTTTCGCTATTTTTGGGCTCGAAGTTGGAAACCCTAATTCGCTCTGCATACACACCAAATGAACTTCTGTTTTCGTCTGCTGCTGACACTACGATCGACTCATTGGATCACGAGCTGGCGGGAAGCGGTAGCAGGAACACACACGCCAAAATAGCAAGAGTTCCTTCGCGGGTGAGGAATCCTCATTTGCATGTCACACCATGTGAAGCTCTCGAAAACCATGGGAATCACTCGACATGCAAAAGAAACCCTGAGATGCAAGCCCTAAAAATAGCCTCGGAAGGCTGAATCCTGAAAGTGGTCATCTCGACTTGCATGTTATATCGTCGCAAAGGTCTCAAAAAACCCAGAAGGAATATGCCAACATGAAAAGAAGAACTCTGCATCTGGACCCTGAAATTCGTCCCGGAAGCAGGACTGCTAATAATAGTAAGTTGTCGGTTTTTGCTCAAATTTTGCACGCGAACAGTCTGACGTGCTCTGAATGCTGTGTGACCGTTGGAATCTCAAAAATGCTGACGAACTGCTCTAAATTTCACACTTACTAAAAATAGTAAGTACTTGGAATCTGACGAACTTTTGCTGAGAGTCTGTTGGAAACAGACTAACACCAATGTTAGGTTCAATTTTCAAATTATTGACTCTATTCGACCTCGGATTGACCAGGAAAGATGAAACCCTAATTTCAGACTTGGCCAATTTCACACTTAAACTCACTGACGGGCGCAATCCCCCGAAAGGCGGACATCATGTTGGCGTAAAATCTAACACCTCTGGAGTGCAGGTTTGTACGGACAGCTATGTACACTACGCAATGAGTGCTCTTCAAATTAGGAGGGGAAGCTCCCTCGTTGTGCTGGAATGCATGAAAAGAGAAGTAATCTAAGTCCTATCTTTTTGTTCTCAGCTGGAAGAGGCACAAGGTTAAGAAAACCAAGAACGTTGCAGCTAAGGATTTTCTGGTTTCGCAGATCATTAACTACAACTAAGCTAACTACTTTAAATCTATCCAGTTTCCTCAAGAAAACAGAGCATGAGGAAATGGAGCAGGGATGACTATTTGGACGATAAACGAGTTTAGATTCTCTACTTGAAGGCAAGGTGGCGCAACTATTATCTCAATCTAAACAAGTTTATTGGGCACAAAACAGATTTAAGAATTCACCAAGATGATCTTATGAAACCCTGTGTGGCATAACACTTGATCAAAATAGTAAAAACTTCACAAAACAGCCTTTATCATTACAATCTCACGAAACCCTATGTGGCATAACCCTTGATTATAATGATAAAGATTCATGAAACAGATTTATCACCGTAATTTCTCGAAACCCTATGTGGCATAACGATTGATCACAATGGTAAAGATACACAAAACAACTTTATCATCTCAATCTCTTGAAACCCTATGTGGCATAACAATTGACCGCAATGGTAAATATGTTCAAACAGATCTAACTATGGGAGGAATTTACCACGCCAATCTTATGGAACCCTATGTGGCATAACACGTGATTGAAAGTAGTAAAGACTTCACAAAACGATTTTATCATCACAATCTCACGAAACCCTATGTGGCATAACACTTGATTGAAATGATAAAAGATTCACAAGACATAAAGAATCCACCATTACAATTGCATGAAACCCTATATGGCATAACACTTAATCATAATAGCGAAGACACATGAACAAATACCAAAAGAGCAATATTGGGGGCAAGGTAGGCGCAGCATATATTTCTCTCTCAAGCAAAAGTTATTTACAAATGAGCAAACGCTCTTATTTATATACATCAAGGTGTAGGGAACCCTAAAATCACCTTGAGTCATCTACAGTTC